>JAACJT020000832.1:0-17613 GCA_009936485.2 Gymnarchus niloticus | reverse complement strand
CAGCCCAACATGAGAGGGCTTCAGCTTCTGTTGGTGTCAGCATGGCTAAATGGAGACTGGGGTGGGGAGGGGGGGACATGTTACAGATAGAAAGTGAGGACAAGAGAGGGAAGGAGGGAGGGGCTAGAGAGTGAGAGAGATAGGAAAAGAAAAATGAATACGGGAAACAGAAGGCTGTGGGAGAGAGACAGAGATGGAGCACGAGAAAGAGAATGCAGAGGGGGGCAGAGAGGAGGGGGGAGAACTTGGAAGAGGAAGTGGTAAAGATGAGGGAGAGACAGAAACAACAAAGGATGGAGTAATAGAGGGTGAAAGAGAGGATTTCCTAATGACCATTGACTGGTACCATTAAAGAACTGAAAGGAGGGGGATCATGGACTGAACGAGAAATGAAGAACAAAATCCTATTCCAGTTCTACCTGGGCTGGGAGAAATACACAGATGGGCCACATGGATCAGAGAGCCTGCTGTGACAACACCTGGAATGCTGTGTCAGCGTACCCCTGCCACAGCTCTGAGAGCCATCGCCCAGGATGACCAAGGACCCCTGCCCTCCCTAGCAGAGCGCGGGGCCATATTATGCTCCCCTACGCTGTTTGATAGCTGCCCTCTGGTGTCAGTGATAAAACTCGAAAGTGCCACCCCTAGGGAGCCCTTCACTTTGTTTACACCTCACTGGCAGACAGGCAAACACGGACATCATTTGTCTTTGTTGGGAGGGACGATGCTAGTTTGATGGCGGACTTGGCTGGAAGAGACCATGGTGACGCTAAGGCACTTCACAGGGCGTTTGCCTGGAAAACCCCAGAAGGTCCAGGGACCCGGGGTGGGTTGGGGAGCACCACACCTGCCTTTAAGTGACCCCTGCTGAGCACCCTTCCAAGGGGTAGTTTGGCAGCCTGTCCATCAGTCCAGTGGAGCTCAATTCTGCCCTCCATTTAGAGAGGAGCCTTGGAAAGGGGCAAGTCTTGTGTATCCTGAATAGTCCAGAGAGGCCAAAACAGGATGTGAGACTGGTGCCAAGGGAGCTGTGTGAACACTCCAGAGAACCTCCTGCTGCCATGCAGCCCCTTTGATGGGCATGTGGGACAATAAAGTGTCCCCCAGAGCCCAGAGTGGGTTGGAGTGTAGTGTAGAGTGTAGAATATCACGCTCTGGCTAAGAGGCATGATTACGCGTCTCACATTTCACATGGCAATGACGATAATTCCTAATTATTTTATCTACTCCATTTTACTGCTCTACAGAAAGCAACCTATAATCACAGCAAATAATCAAGTAATCAGATTTTTAACTGTAGTGCACATCCATGCTCAGCCAATCTGCAAACACACCTCGAAGCATCTCAAAATGCTCAGGAGATAAACAGTACATTTCTTGGTCAGTGACCCTACCATCACCCTTACTGGTGGCCTAAGCACCCCTTTCACGACCCAAAATGCAAATGCCTCATGATTAAATAAACTTCTGAGAATGAGATTCCTTGAGATGAAGACATTTTTGGTACCCTGGCATCACGGTTATTGATAAAACAATGTGTGCTCCCATCTGTGGGGAATCACCCACTGTCAGCTGATCACAGTATAGAACATGAAATGCCTGTGAATTTCCACAACAGCATCACAGAGACTGACTAAAATGCCCCATGTGACCAGAGAGTTGATTTCTAAGACACAGAGAGAGAAAGCTGGCAGGTTTGTTTTCCCCATGGGCAATGGGGTACCATAAGACTTAGTGACCCGCATACCAAGCAGGCTTTCTAGTGCCACCGGAGTCTGGGCCCAGAAAGAATGCAGACAAAGTGAACGAGAATCTCTGCAGTGAAACAAACTGCATGGGATTAGCGGGACCTGGGCTCAGCGATCTCTGAATGCGAGAAAACCCAAAGCTATTGTTGGTGACTGTATGGATCATTTGGAGACCCCAAGGGCTTAGAAGATGCAGCAGTGAGAAGGAATGGGGTGGGTCTGAAGACATCTGATGCGAAGCCAAAATGATGTAGCAGTAATGGGACACAGAGGGACAGTTTGCAGAAAAGCATGGATTACTCCTTTTTCACTGTCAGCTTGCGTAATCAATACTGCTCTTCACATTGTCTTTGTACCATGCACTAGACCAGCAGAACGGTGAGAACAATGGTACGTCATCTCAGTGTCCTACTGACGTGATTAGATGAAAATGATCACGGATTTCGCCTAGAATATACTTGGATACACTCAATGCCTTCAGATTTCACATGGGGGTTGATGATCCTCCTCCGCATAAGGTAAAATCTCAGCTCCAGACTGAAACAAAGCTAAAACAGACGTGAGGTTTGCTTCTTATAAAATATTTCATAGAACTAAATCCCCTGGAGAATATCCCTGCGCAGCATCTAAGGACAGTAGCTAGGATGGAGGAAAAGTACACAGACCAGAAAACTAAAGCCTGGTGGGTCTTGGGTGAGCCCTACTGTAGTGTCTTTCATTCCTTCAAGGTCCTTAAATGAGTGTACTGCCCTAATAAAAGAACCTCATGAAAAAGGAGACTGAGTAACTGAAAAATCAAACTAAAATGAATTCTCAAATCTCTCGATCAAACACAGACTAAGCCTATTACCTAGACCAGGTAGCTTACCACCTTCTTTAAAATAGGATGGAAGTCAATGTGGATTAGGATATAACTATAAAACCAAAGGAATAGGAAATACACAAGCAGACATCATAGATTAGGGTTCTGAAGACATTCTAAACAATCACATAAACTCAGTGGATGCAAATAAAGACACCAATTAGATAGCAATTATCTACTAGTAATCCAGATAGCAATTATCTGACTGGACAAAAGCTAAATTGGATTTTTAGATACTTTTCTTTCCAGAGCAACAACAACAACAGTGTGCCAATGAATCAGACACTAAATCAGATTTCAAATAAAGGAAGGAGGGTGCAAGTGGGGATAAAATATCAAAGGACAGTGATTCTAGAGGCACAAGGGGGTGAATTAGCAGGAAGAAGGGGCTTGAAAAACAAGGAGAAAGCCTGAATAACACAAGGCTGGTGAAGATGGCTCTGGTCACATTTGTGATGATAGGTTAACACTCACTTAATTTCAATCCATATTACTCAACAAGGATGATATGCGTTTTAACCCTATTGCATTTTCTTAAAGGGCGCATCCAATGATGTAATTTGCTGGCGTTTTGGTATTCGCTGATTTCCTTGACCTGTTTCACCGGCTCATTTGGCCCTACCCAGAGCTCCCCTCCAAACAAAAACCGAATCCTGCAGTCCCAGTGGGAAATCCAGAAGTAGCTGATGTCAAAGGTAGGTGGAGTCAGTTGCTCAAGTTGCTGAGCGACATCCCTGAGGTTGGGAGGTAGTCTGTGTCCTCCTCCAACCCCAAAAATAAAGAAACAGCCGCCACCTATCTGAGAACCTGTAGCCGATCCCAACTCCAATCATCTAGAATTTCACCTGTTTGACGCGTAATTCATTTTCATCCCTACATTACTTGATATTGTATTTGAGACATCAAAGGCAATGATTTTGATACATGGATTGTTGTACAATTAAATATTCCATTTTAAAACTCAAAGGTATTCAAAATAGACCCTCTCACTGAATATCTACTACATAATTGAAATGACACAAGACTCTAATATGATGAGCAATAATCAGATTCAGCAAATATAATTCTTAAATCAAGTGTCTCAACAATCTGTCACATGACATAGTTGATAGCTGAGGTTTTAAACCCCGACCATCTGTCTGGCTCACCCCAGATATAAGCAATAAAAGAGGAGCATTAACCCCTCAATTTCGGGCAAAAGGAAATATGACTAACTCTAAGTAAACCTACATAAACATTTTGCTTGTTATCAATTTTCAAATAGGTGATTTTTCCATGTCATTAAATTTTGAATGGCATGCTATATTAAACTGACAGTCAGTGTGAGGTGCCCAAAATGATAGGCTAGATAAACAATCATGCATGTTTGCGTGTCTTGGTCAGTTTTTGTATGTGCGCTATTGCTTGTCAGTGTCTTTTTTCTATATGTGCGTCTGTGCTTGTGTGTCAGTGTCTGTCACGACTGTGGCAGCCCAGTCGGAAACCCTACCTGTGCCAAGGTGGTGGATTAAGAGGTTCTGGCTGAGTGGCAGGTGGAATGAGCAGAGCCCCATGCCAGAAATTCAGGGAGGCGTGCAACATCCCTGCTGTCCCCTAGCTCAAACTGCCCCCCAGATCAAAAGCAATCTGTCAGCTCGAAGCTCAGAGCCAGTCTTTCATTCTGCCCTCTCAGGTCATGGGTGCACTGCACTGTATTCCCAGAATGCACTGTCACAGGCAAGTCACTAAAGAAGAAAGCTATGAATCACCAGGAAAACATACGGACACACTATAGCTGGCTCTACTAAGAGGAGATTATTCTTCCAGGGCTGATCAGATGGGACAAAAGGGCCACATATAATGTGGTTTTGTTACCTTGCTGGCACACAGATCATGGAAATGTACCCACCTGTAGGGGAAGAACTGGCATCAGACCTGGGGTCAGGATGGGGTGCACACCAGAAAGCACTAATGGGCGGCTCAGCACTCAGGATATTTACAAGCAGAGCTAAGCTTAATACCATTAATAATATGCCAATGGAAGATTACTCTGTGATTCTGGTCTTCCCCCTTGTGCCCATGCTATGGCATTTTCAATTTTACATTATAACAGCATATAATGGATTAAACAGGCAAAAAAAAGACTCACTAAATGCTGAATTTATTAAGAGCATGGAGATTCTGTTTTAGCTGTGGTTACAAAGATAGTCTGAATGAAATACACAACCCCATTAAATTTTATAAGGAAAAAACTGAATTGGACTTTTTTAGAGCTAAGCAGATTCCAAAATGACAATATTGCTGGGCCACTAAGTTTGCCCCCTACAGAGAACACCTATATCCATCTTGGCACTAGACAAAATTAACTATTAATTTTGTATGACCGCCCTTATTATATCTTGCCATCTACCAATCCAATTGAAACAAAATTGGGGTGAAGCCAGATTATCCTTTTTGTGAGTATTTTATCAATAATCTGATTTCCAGCACTGTTCCATAGTCTCTGATGACTTACAGATCATAAAACACTTAAACATAACTGAGGTCAAGCTTAAAAAGCCTACACAATGAAATCAACAACTCAAACCCATAAACATTTTATATCCAGGCCAGATAAAAATAAGAAGCCAAAACCAAGTAGCACAAACTTGGCACTGGGCACAGGAAGACATGGGTCTGAATCAATGATTGATGATACAGAACTGGTGAGCGTTCATGGATATTTTTACATGCGCAGGAGTATGAAATGAAAAGCCTGGCCCATTGTGGAACATTTTATGTTTTCAAGGCAGTGCGTCACTGTGAGACAGCTACGCAGGCCCAATACAAGGGAGAGTGACACTCTCTACATCTGTTACCGAGCTGCCAGCTAAAGACCAGGAAACCAAACGAAGACCAGGCAATCTGCAGCACACAGTATTGTGTTTCTCAAGGTGACAAGGTTCACCTGGAATGCTCCCATCCCAACACTTGTGACGCTTGTAAATTTTGAGGTATCATGGCACAAACTAGGATTTAATATGCAGATTCTACCCTGTCCACACAGCAACACCATACCTTACACCCTATCTGGACTCTGTCCCACATCTTACATCCTATAGACACACTGACTCCATAGCTTTGGTTGTAATGTGGTTATTTAAAATGTTTTCTAATAATGACACTCAAATGCTAATGTTATTAAATGCATTTTTGCTTTTTTCCCATTATCCTGAGCGGCAATATACAGGTCTGTCAGTGGATTGGGACGGTCCAAATGTACTTCTGGGTCAAGTCTCCAGACTCCGCCCATAGTCCTTATATCGATTCTGAGAGCTGCAGCTTGAACCATGTCAATATACGACCTCTTCACAATGTGCAGAAACCATAAACACAAACCAAGAATGATTTGTACTTCAAAATGTTTACATTCTGTCAAATATGATGCTGCATACTGACCATGGGTCAGATCTATTTCTGAAGTACTTCAGCATAGCTGTGTAAAAATGCATGGAAGTGTAAAGCAAACATATAATCAGGTGCATTACAGTATTATGAATTACATTAATAACAGATTTAGGAAAAGAATTGACACTGGATTAGGCCTCTGGGTTAGACAAGGTTAAGACTGGTGAGCAAGGCCCTTAACCCCAAAAACTGCTCCAGGGGAATGCAATAGGTGGCTAACCCAGCGCTCTAACCCCAGACTTCAGGTCTCATGGAGACTAAGATGGTGAAGGTGTGGCGATTAAAGAAATGTACCTGTAGTAAAACTTGTACAAATAGCCAATAAAGTATTTCTTTTCATAAATGAGTAATGTGAAATGTTATGCATTTCAGTTCAAGATGATGCTTTTATTCGTAGCCACTGACAATTTTCATAACTTCCTCACTAAAGAGTACAACAGCAGAACCGAAATGGGATCTGAACTAACAACCTTGGTTTTACAAGTCCTTGTCATTAATTAATTTGGCCCCTCAATGGGGGCAGGTAATTCTTTTGGCACAAACTGTGAAGATGCTGTTGAAAATGGATGCATTGCTGTATCAAATCTGTTCCCTACCATAGCTTATAACACTGAATAAAACACACCGATTTAATGTGAGCTCTGTGGATTCAACAGTGATGTACCCACTCAGCTAAACTCCATGACATGTCATCGAAGTGTAAGCAAAGCCTTAAATGTAATATTAACAACAAACACACTAAATGCAAACTGGCATATTTTAAAAATGCATAAAGCATTTGTTACTTTTTTTAAGATCAGATTTTCGCCGGACTATGACATTCCGTAAGCCCAGTGACTGGCTGACGAAGGCGCAGCAGAGAGCAGTTCTGGTCCGGTGGTTAAGCAAAAACAATGGATAAACGGGGACAGGCAATGCCTGGCCCCTGTAATAGACATAACGTCATCGCAGTGCCCCCCTCCCCATCACCTCCACCCAGCCCACACGCACTGCCAACGCCATGAAAAGAGGAGGCGGCCAACATTATTAAAAAAAAAAAAAAAAAAAAAAACCGCCCAGGCCCCACCGGCCCCTCTCTCCATCTGTGATACAGGCGATCCCGAAACAATCGCATGTATTCCGTCAGCTGCTAAGAGCCGGTCATACATCCTTATAATAAAAACTCGAAACGCCGATGTATGATTATTACTTCATCAGGCTTAATGGGGAAAATGACGAAGCAAGCAGAATCAGGACATGCATGAGACGTAGTAAGAGTATCAATCTGACAAGAAATCCACGTTATAGCAACATATAAATATAAATACGAACAAGAACATGTAAATAATGGATATGACCCTTTTATACACATGGAAAGGACTAGTAAAACTAAAACGGTAGTCCTATTCGGAAACCTACATATTGCATAAACCATTTTGGGATAGAGGGTGTATGTGATGTCACTGGGTATTCTCTCCCGGAATTTCAATTTAATATTACCGGTTTGTTATGTACCTGTGACTTCAACACCGACTTACATTCACGACCTTCACCGATCATTATTTCAAAACGGCACTGAAATTTATCAGAGTATATATACGATGTGTGGTGTCCAACCAGAACAAGATTTATCTTTGAATAAAAAAAAAATAAATTGACAATAATTTATTTTCATATATCGACCTACGCATTGTACGATTGGCAACGACTAGTAAAAGAGATATTTCCCTCATATTTATTTTTAAAAGATACGTATACTTACCATATGCTGGCCTAATGTTGGTTATTTCAGCCATTTTGAGACGAAAAATACTGCGCTGCTGTCAGAAAAAAAAAAAAATAATAATAAGGAGAATAACTAAATCAAATATCTGTGTAATTTTCATAAATAACCATTTCTCCAGCTTGAGCACAGTAATGTCTCACTAGATTATCGAGCTAAGCGACAGGTCCGATAAGCTTCCCCTATACACCTTCACTGTGGAGTGCTTATACAGTCAGCGAAGATGCGCTCGGTGGACCCCTGCGTCCGTCTGCTTCTTCCCAACGTCAGTGATGCTCGGAGCCTGCGATCGGAAATGCGGCTGCAACGCGGAGACTCGTATCCGTGGACAGAGAGCCTGGCTCCTCCCCGAACGTTGTCGGGCATTGGGAACACGCTCTTCTTGTGGCAGTGAGCCTTTGACGAATGCAGATTTTCTCTCGGAAGTATCCATATAAATCATTCGGACAGAGCCCTATAAGGGAACGGAGTTCTCTCCCGGTCTGTCTATGTTAAATTCCTATACGCCTCAATCAAATGAATACGGGTCTGTACTCAGCAATAAACGGAGCCATCTCCTATAGCGGTTATTAGACTTTTTTCCGAAATTCTTTACTTTTCACCACTTTCTAATCTAACACACTAATTTAACTCTTAATTAGAATCATACACTATTTATTACCGAAATGTGTAATTTTCACTGGAGCCAGTCAGTTATCCTACCAGAGTATTTCCAATATATATAAGCAACATTTATCTGCTTAATTGGGAGACCCAAATGCTTTAATGTCAATTTGCACAATTCTATATGCATAATTCGTGGCACTGCTCGATAAAAATATGTACATATGACAAATGTGCACATTTATAAATAGCCCTGGCCAGGTTATTGCAAATTTCATTGACTTGTTCAGTCGCATAATATTGACCATAACTCCGCAGAACGGTTGCCCCGATAGATTTGACAGCTGTTTCATTAGAGAGATTAACAGTCGACATATAGCGATGGTGTCCTGAAATGGCCTCGTCTGCTCCCGGGAGAAATCAGAAAAACAATTTTAAGAAGGGAATATGACATCCCACCTCAGGACGTAATGTACAGTTCTCACTGCTTTGTTCAGCGATTTTATATTTCTTGTTGCATAAAGTCATCTGCAAGATAAAGCGCAGTACTTTATTCCTGATTAAATCACTTACTTTATTTGTTATTTAAAATTTTGCTGCCTTTAACTACAACTATATTATATACGACTTCTAATGTATTTGGAGAACGATCATGTACTCTCTATTAGCCAACTGTTATCTTCTAATGCAATAAAAATGTCTGATGTCTATCATGTCATTTATGACAATTTTGCGTACCGTTCATAATTTAATCGGTTTAACTGGGTAATTGAAGTTTTTAATTTGGCTGGGTACCCGTGGTCTCCAAAGACTTGTAAACAGCAAAGATCTGGTGCAATCTTCAAAGCATTCCTGGCACACCTTTTCCCATAGCTGGAAATTCATCCGAAAACAACCAAAAGCTTTACTGAACAATTATGAATAATCACACGCAATACAGTTTATATTATATAGTTTATATTAATTTTATGTAACTTCATGCATTATAGAAATTGTGAGTTACAAGAGATGTACTTTAGGGACAATTGGTTTGGGAAGTGATTGCGGACGTATCGCGAATTAACAAAGTAGGATTCATTTTTAAAAATTATGTACATATTTTTTTAGTTATTTACGTTATGAGTGCTGCGGATAGCGAAATACTGTCACCTTGTGGTGAACTTGTGGTTGTTCTTTTGCAATTAGAACATCCATGCGTTTTCAGACTGTCTGCACAGGGATGGGGGGGGGGGGGGATGTGCCAGAGCACCTGTCCTTTTTCACGCGCCTCTTAACGTCTCATTCGGAATGGGGACGTGCACGCGGAACATGCGCATTAACGTCTCATTCGGAATGTGGACTTGCACGTGGAACATTCACATTGGCATTCGGCATGAAGGTATGAAGATCCGCTTTCGGAA
This sequence comes from Gymnarchus niloticus, assembly GCA_009936485.2. NCBI lineage: Eukaryota > Metazoa > Chordata > Actinopteri > Osteoglossiformes > Gymnarchidae > Gymnarchus > Gymnarchus niloticus. The sequence continues at coordinate 7,812 of JAACJT020000832.1, read as the reverse complement.
GGTTCGCATTTGTATACCGGGTTGCTATGGATACTGAAGGCAGCCCAAAATTCATTGCGCGCGGTAATGCGCATGTTCCGCGTGCTCGTCTTCCTTTCGAACGTGCATCTTAATAATTGCACGAATTACCCCCCATACCTATGGGCAATTTAGGTTTCACTTGTTTTTATTCTGTGCATTTCAGATTTAGCAAAACATTCATCGGGTTATTGGATTTCGCTTGTTCCAGGATTCTGACAGTTGTAGTGGTAGAAAAATGACCACCAGGTGGCGGTGTGGTCCTCTGTTTGGGAAGGTCGTCTATAGATAAGCAAGTCAAAAGCCTGGAGGCATGTATTTTCAAGGCCGTGCTTACTTGGTACTTTGAAGAAAATAAAAAAAATAAAATTAAACTGCAAGAAAAAACATGTGCACGAGGGTAATAAACAAAGAGAAATATCTTGATACAATTAACCAGCCTGACTTACCTGTTCGTTAGTCTGATTTGCAAATGGTGGGATTCACATTAAAGGTTCTCTAAATGGGTTGCAGTATTTTCTACTCGGCTAAGATTGAGGTCTCAAATTTGGCTGTTGCATTGCGCTTCTGCTGACTCGTGCACAAACCTCTGTACCAAACTATATAATTCCACTATATCCAGAAAAATAACATTATCTAGGTAAAAATGATATAGACTCTCTTTGTAGTACACCCCACTGATGTCTAAAACACATCTCATTTCATTTTGTTTCTTCTTCCTATCAAATGGCCCAGGACCCTCCTGCAGGTGACCCATGTACAGGTCTGGTTCAGAGGTGCGGTGTGTGGCAAATTTCCCCAGATGTCAGCATTCTGTGCTAGAACACGCAACACTGTCTATTTATAACGTATCGGCGATTGCAGCCAAAATTTCTTCCTTTCATTACTTTGCTGCTGTTGTGCAATTAGCTTCTTGCATTTAAATGTTTGGTTGGTCATTAACTTACATACTGTAGTGTATGTTAGTGCATGCTAACATACGTGGTTAGCCATGTAACAACAAAACCATGCAGTGGGATCTTGCTCATTTACTTGTTACTCAAATTAAGCTCAGGAAAAGGCAAATGTTACAATGAGGCTTTTCAGGAGAATAAATTTCCATTCAAGTGGATCCCAGGCACTAGCTGGTGGTTGGGGATCAGTGAAGACAATATTGTGGGAAAAAGATTCAGCAAATTCTCTACCCTGCAGCTACACTTTGAGAAGCACCCCACAACAGTCACAGTTCTTGAGATTGCGGTACAATGGATCCCTGAGAAATGTGCAGTCTGGTGAAGCACAGACTGAAATATCGGATTATAGTGATGGCAGAAGCTGACCTGTAGGGTTCCTTTCAGGGGAATTCCTCTGCCATTCAGTTTGATAACATGCACTGTGGAAATGAATAGTCTTCCATAATTTCTTGGTCACAGAGCTCCATTCTCAAACGTGTAGGACGAACCAGATGAAGGTAATTATGACAAATTTGGCAAATGTGTTTAATGAAACCAATGACCGTTCTCCATTGCAAGTTTTAAACATTGTTTGAATGATGTGTGAAATCAGACTGAATCAGAAATTTTAGACTAAATTTGCAAAAAGAGCCTTTCATGTACTGAAGGATGCTGTAAAACTGTAACGTGATATCTGTCAAAGTGTGTCAGGTTACATATTTCAAAGCATATTCTCACGTCGCCCCAGCATCTGTGGTGTTTGTCCAATACACGATACATTTAAACTGTTGAAGTTAACTAATTAAGGCAGCTGATGGTGAAATTTAAGAAATACATGGAACAGCTGGGGTCCTCCCATGGAAACCAAACCTGCGTCTTCTAGCCATCCAACTGGATATCAGTAACATTTCGGATAAAAGAAGAAATTCTTGGTACCTTTGATTTTATAGCCTGCTGTTTATTTACATATTTCCTAGTGTTAATTTGACATTTTTTTTTTCCTGAGCAAATATGCAGTTACTGCCCAGAGACTAAAAGTGCAGAGGCTAAAATTTGTTTTGCTTCACATCTAATACAAGCCCCCACAGTTTCATAATGACTTTTCAGATAACCCATTTAATTAGTTAAGCATAGTTATTAACGGAGCGAATCAAGTTAATATGGTTTTACTGTTAACCAGTAAAAGATAATAGTCAGCACTTATTTCTGCTCTGTTCCTTTGCAAGTTAAAGGATTACTGGTGTGGCAGCATTTAACAGGAAGTCACATTCACCAGTCCTCTGATCTCACACGATGAAAGCTCTTGCCACCTACTGAAGACAAAAAGAGACTTTTACGAGTGAACATCTTCTGAACTTGAACTCCCCAGTAGCAACCTGCAAGGTTTAAAAGTCTGGTAAGCAGCTTTGCTCTTTCTGCAAGAATCCTGTGCTCATGCTCAGTGAGAGCAGATGGAATATCTACAGTTCCTGGGCTGCCCTTTTAAAAAGTTCAGAATACAGCACTTACATTTAATGTGTGGTTTTTCCTCTGTTTCTCTTTCAATTTCAGGAGAAATGAGACGTCTTGGCACCTGTGTCCTTCCCCATGCATTTTAAACAGATAAACTTTTTGCAGAAAATCGACTGTGCTAATCCGTTTTACAACAACATAACTCCTGTTCCGCACTTCAGTGATGTATTTCAGCCAAGTTTAATGCCCAGGTCCCTAAGTCTTTAGTGCATGCGCTTGTTAATTAAATGAAACCCACGTTACTTGCACCATAGCCACTTGGATGATCTCAGATGTAGCAACTATACGTAGGTAACGGGGGAGACTAATTAATGATCAACCAGAAACAGGGCTACAGAAATCCACAAGAAGTATTGCTTGTCTTCAGTAGAACAGACTCAGATCAGATTAGTATGTCGTTTACTGGTATGCAAAAAGGTACCTCCTCCAACAGCAGAGCAGAATTTGACAGCGTGTTCAGGGTGCTTCAGAAATAAGTTCATGTCTTTTGAGGTGCTTGTGTGAATTTAATTATGATCATAAAATGGATGGAAACAGTTGTGGGGGTAACTTGCCAGTTGGGGTGTGGGGGGGTATTTGCTCCACCCAGCTGGGCGTCACTTCTGAGAAAAGATTGCACACTTGGACTGCCCACGTGAAAGTCGTGGGGCGACATCAGAGTTTCTCCCTTGTTGTTTATTTATGCACTTTCCAAAGCATCATGGGAAAAGCGTGGGCCACGTGACAGTCCTCCACTCACACGCCCCCAGCGTCTTCCCTTCCCCGCCCACGCAGCTACCAGACGAGTTTAACTCTTGCCACAGGTGTTTAATCTGTGGGGGGGGGCTTCCCCTGACTACACCAAGCTGTCGCTCGAATACGACAAGGAAGAAAACACCGAGTATCAAAAACTTCTGCATGTCACACACCCATCGAAATCCACACGGCTAACTGTGGAAGTTTAACAATCCTGCATATTTTTTAAAAATCTGCTTCCAAGATTGTAATCTAAAGGTAGTATTTCCTGAGGATTCCTTGGTGGCTTTCCAGTGTCTTGATAGGTTAATTCAGCTTATCGTCATGGTTTTTATCATGACCAGACTGATCACATTTGTCTGTCCTGTTCATCAGCTGTAAGTTCCATATAGCACAGCAACGTCTACACCCAGCTACGGGACAAAATGTGGACAAACGTGGCATAAAGGAAGATAATGGCTTTTTGAAGATGCCTTTGAGAAGGCCTGAGGAATGCCAACTACAGTTGTGGTCAGAAGTTTACATACACTCATCATGGGCATGGATGGCATGGAAATTTTGGGCTTTTAATGATTTCCTTGAACTGTTCTTTTTCCAGGGTGGAATGATTGTACAGCATACATATTTAAAGACTTTAAAAAAAAATTGAGTCAACACACTACCAGTTAGCCAAGAGTTTCATTCCTTTAACTTTAATCATGCTTCAAACAAAAGATATATATTCAGAAACACGAATAGTTTCCTTCCACAGCTTGAGCATTTATGGTGAGACCACTCAATCATAACAGGAAAACAACGTTCTCTGCTTGTTTTCAAAACAGAGATGGAATATGAAACACTAAGACATGTGCGGTCACTTAGCCTATACAGCAATCCACAGGCAGATGTGCATTCAAGATACTCCGGCTTGTTTATGATAAATGGATGCATCACAGCGATGTACGATACTGAAACCGCAGACCCCTGATTTGTGTAGGTTCTGTATTGTGCTGCATGTCTATTCATTTGTGACCTAAAATTTCAGGTCAGCCTCACCACATTGGTTTGGTTCACAGTCCTCAAGCCAATGAATGCTGCAAGTCTAGTTGTATAATGTCAATCAACACTATTCTGGATAAATGTCTGGAAGATGGGTCGATAAATAGGTTTTTAAAATGGGCTAAAAAATGACAGCATACTAAGCGACAGATATACTCGTTTTTTTATCGTGGTGTCGTTAGAACGTGGTCATTTGGACTAAACCTTCAAAGGACGTGCCAACTTGCTGTTTTGTTTATCTTCCTCAAATGAGGGCTGCCAGCTCATGGTCAGGCCCACAGTTTTGCAAGAATTTTATATGGTCGATCCATTTTTAGACTTTATACTATAATAGCATCAGTGTCTCACAAACAGATGCTGCAGAATCACCACAATTTTCTCCAAAGTACGTGATGCACACATCATCCTTAAATGTGGTGGAACTTAACCTACTTTAACTAATGGTAAGAATGCAATAACTACAGTGTCCCATTTTATTTTGGCTCGTTTTCTCGCAATAATATTTAGGTACTAAAATAACCTTTATCACTTGCCCACATAACAAAATTTATGTCGGGTTCCCCAAATTGTATAGCTGGTATACGCAGCTGGAGTTAAGCGATAAGGGAAATACTGACTTACGGGTTGCTGAACCACATGCCTTGATGAACGTTTGCAGCAAAAAAACCACACATGCATTAGCGTTGAGGCTTTTCCGCAAAATGCCACAGTAAAAACTGAAAAGATAGCTTCACACCCACAATGCCTCGGGTAATAGAATCGATTTCAGTTTTAATGGCCAATACGATGCACAACACAGAAATATATGAGATCCCATGTGTCAGGGGACGGACACGGACCACCGAAGTTGTGTTTGCAGCTCCGAAAGGGAGCCGCATTTATTGACTGAAACAGAAGGACATAGCAGCACAGGGCCGGGGGGAGCGAGACGTGACCAGGCAAGGCTGGATAGTCCGGGGAGACGGTCCATCCACTTGGCAGGTGGTGGCCTCCCTCGGCAACACCGTTGCCCGTGTTGTCCCAGTGGCTTTCCTACAGTGGGCCGTAGAGGTGCCAGCTGTGGCTCCTCCCACATTCCACCCTACTCGTGTGGAATGCAGAGCCGAATTAACGGGAGCCATGGGCTCTGGTGCTGAGGATGGGGCCGTCAGGTCATCACACATGTATGTCATAACAGTATACATATCTCAACACTCATATACAATCAAATATTATTAGTGTTTACCAATCCCAAGATTCAGAGCCAGTCCAGGGAATATGGAATGAAAACACACTTCCTCACCATTGCATTTAATAACTTGTAATAATATTATTGATTTAATGTGTTTTATTTATTTTTTTCTTCTGTATTTACTTTTCGTTTTTCATTTTAAACTCTTTTATGCTTTTAATCTTATTTTAATTTCTGACTTTAAATTTCTTCTTTTGTTATTTCTCTACTTTGTAAAATGCCTGTAAAGCATTTTTGTAAACCCTGTGGTTGAAACGGTTCTGTATGAATAAAGATTGATCGATTGATTGAAACGCATTTAGATCAGTTTTATCAATGTAGTCAAACGATGACTGAGAAGCGATTGTCTGTATCGTTGAATAATCGCCATGGTAACATAAGTAATAACACAAATGTACATTCATTTCCATAATCCACCCTCCTGGCAGCAAACATTTTTAAACCCTTCATGTGGTTCAAGTCATTGCTGTGTGTTTCAGCACCATCAGTGATGAGGCTGACATTTCCTCAAATAAAAAGCTGACAAGACAGTTAATTCCGACTTGCACATCAGAAAACCCTCGTCAGCGGAAATAAACTTGATAAAGCTGCTAACTGATACCGTAAACATCACTGGTGTGCATTTGTTGATGCATGTGAGTCTTCTCCCTGGCTCTTGCTGCGAAGTCTTGCCCATTTATGCCCTACTCCCAGTGACCCCGTTCTCGCCTTCTTTTCTTCTTATTTACTAAACCCCCTTTTCCACTCACACTCGCAACCTCGCATCTCTGACCCCCTGGCGCTGCTGACCCCAACCTGGGGACAACTGTGAGAGCAGTGAACAGTCTGAATCGGATTATCAGTCAAATCCTTTTTGTATTTCCTTTTTTGTTTTAAGACTGATTATGAAATCTGATTCCTGACGTGACAAAGTGACATCTTGCTCTACTGAATAACTGTATTGAAAAGCGTCATTTCACAACATTACCTGGTTAATATAATTATGGCTCATTGTAGAAATTGCATTGCGATAGCAAATTAAAACAGCAGATTCAGAATGCATCAGCAGCCAAATCGTTTTAACACTTTTTTCCTGCACAGCTTTTAATTGAGGAACTTGAATTGATTCACACTGAGGTTGTAGAAACGTGATTTTGTCTAGCACGTCAGCCTCACAGCGAGAAGGTTCCGGGTTTGGTCCTCGCTGCCGACAGGGGCCTTTCTGTGTGGAGTTTGCATGTTCTCCCCGAACCTGCGTGGGTTTCCTCCGGGTCCTCCGGTTTCCTCCCACTTTCCAAAGACATGCAGGACAGGTCAATTGGCTACTCTAAACTGCCCATAGGTGTGACTGAGAGCGTGGATGGGCGTTCGTCTCTGTGTTGGCCCTCTGGTGGATTGGTGACCTGCCCAGGGTGTACCCTGCCTTTCGCCAAAAGTCAGCTGGGATTGGCTCCAGCTTCCCTGTGACCCTTATGGATAAGCGGTTTAGAAGATGGATGGATGGATGGATGGTTTTCAGGGGGCCATTCTTTAAATTTTATGCATTCCACAACTTACAGACAATTCTATTTGAAACATAACAGCAGTGAATATCTTGCACCCGTAATATTTGCTGAACATGCTTGGAGCTGCTTGAAGATTACATTTCTGAAGAGTGAATGCTAATATTTTATGTGCATGGTAGATCTTTAATAACGATCAAACTGAGCACAAATAGTGTTTTAGCTTCAGATGCGAATCTAATAGACCGAGATGAACGAGCTCGGCCTCGCTGCAGGCAAACTCCATTCCGTTGTCCCCACCTGCTTTAGAGGGCACTCCTGTATTTGGGACATGTGACACTTTCTCACTCAGGCCTGAAAGCATCTTTGATTCAGGCCTTTATTTACTGCTGATCCTGGTGTGAATAAATGAGGCCTGTTCTGCTGTTCAAACTGCAGAATTTCTCCTCTTCAATGGCAAACTCTTATAAAGTTCTAGACACAGAATGAAGCGCGATCGCAGAGGAACAGCCAGAAATGTGGACTCATGTGCAAGTCATTATGCTACAGCAAAATCCTAAATGTAAGGACAGAGTACTCATATGTGAGTAGAATCACAAATACATAAATATACACTTATCTATCTGCAAAGATCACAGACCACAGAGCAGGGCAAGGATTTTGCAAAGGCTGTGAAGTGCTTAAATAAGCTAATAAAACACACAGATGCAAAACAATACCAAACAAGGCCGGAAGCTGGCTCATTTTAAAAGTGTCAGTTGTATATACAATACATACACAGGATGCAGTCTGTTGTTGTTTAGTCACGCAGTCGTGTCCGACTCTTCGCGACTCCATGGACCACAGCACGCCAGGCTGCCCTGTC
>JAACJT020000831.1:0-17616 GCA_009936485.2 Gymnarchus niloticus | reverse complement strand
GGTTTTTTTGTTTTTTTTTTTTTTTTTTTTTGGTGGTTGGTGGTTGGGGTGGGGGGGGGGGGGGGGGGGGGGGGGGGGGGGGGGTTTAAGATTTCTTGTCATTTCCAGGCTTCTGTCCTTGATGAGACATTCTGTTTTGAGTCCTGTGCTTTTAAAGTTTTACATATATTTTAAGTTTCCCTGACCCCATTTCAGACTTTAACTTTTGAAACAGGTCTTTCTGCTTTTGCAGTCTGTCCTTTCTCAGATGCAGTTGTCCTAGAAAACGCACTCAGACTAGAATTCCTTACAGAATTCCCTGTACTTTCCGTGGCAACAGATACCATTAGAGACTCAATAAGGTTAACTTTCTTCTGTTATGACTTTACCAGAACTCCACTGACTGTCTTTTGTGGTGACGCAGAACTGTCAGCCAGGAAATCAGAGAGTTACCAGAGCTTGACTGGTGTCCATAGCATGCAGGGTTTATGACTCATATGACTTACACACCGGATTAGTGAGAATATCCACAGAATTCTACACCCTCTCGCTTCCTATGCATATGATGATATATCACGTCATGATTTATTCCTGCCTCGTTTTTATTAAGCCTGATTTTGGCATGTCCACTTATGACGATTAAAGGCTTACATGCTTAATCCTCCTTGTGGATGCCTGCCAGACAGGGCCCTCCTAGTCTGTTTTGACACTGATATAAGATCTAAAATTGTCAATGAAACTGAGGTCAAAGGAGAAGTCTGATTCCAAATTACTGCATTATATGTGACATTAGTCAGATTGGTTTGGAGTACGAGTTTCTTCAAGATGTCATGGCCAGGCCCATAATGTCACCACATGACTTTAACAGGATCTAAATTACAAGTGACATGGACATTTGAACTTTCTGTCATTTGTTTCTGTTTCATAATGCCAGGCACAACAGAATGTGCCAAGTTGTATGGGCCGTGACGAAGGAATCGTAATTTGGTTGGTCAATCTTAGATATAAACAGAAATCGTGCCTTGTGTAGTGCTCTAAAAATAAACATTAAACATTCTCTACAGGCAGCTGCATTACCCATGATTCCCTTGGCTTAAAGAAAGAATACTTTGACATGATTTTAAGCAAAGGTATAAGCCATAGTTTTTCAGGAAAAATGTCACCCACTCACATGAAAACAATAATTACTGCACTATAAGTATAAATAACCGCTTTCCAGAATAATCCAACTAAATTATGTTATAGATCTTAGGATGGCAGTACAGAAAGATGAATAAATAAGATTCAGAAAAAGCAAGAAATGGACTGTATACACACGATATAAAACATATGGGAATTGTGACAATATTAACTTTTTGTAGGTTACTAGGGCACATTGGATTAATGTAACATTTACATAGTTTAGCTTACAGTTTAATTCATTTGTACCTTTTTTCTTTGTGTGCTTTGATATCTACGATGAGAACTTTACGTTTAATATGTTTCAATCAGTGTGACTTTAGCGACATCTAAAGTTGGGATTAAGTAATGTATCATTGCATTTTTCATGCGAATCAATGCTTATAAAATTTTCATTTAAATTAGCTCCCAGGCAAACAGCGATGTTACATTTTTAACCCTGTTTGAACGAACTTAAAACTCAATCATACTTTTATTTAAGTTAGTGTTCTACAGTATTTAGGGCTCAAATAAACACATTAGTTGGTGTATAATGATAGTAGAATGTACCTTAAGCAAGGTGGAAAAGAGCAAATTCGGCACCATTATTTTCTGCAAAAGGAAGAAAATGGAAATAGCGAAAGATAAGAATAAGTCACAGGATGATTCAGTTGGTGACACTGTTACCTTACTTCTTCAGGGTTGAAGGGTTAAACCCTTTTACCAATCTGTGTGTGAAGTTTGCATGTTCTCTCTATGTTGTCTGTATGACTGTCTATGTGTGTTCTGTGACGAACTGGCATCCTGTCCAGGGTGTACCCTCTGCTGATCACCCTTGTCACACCCACACCAAGCTATCCACACCCAACTTCTGTCACATCCACACAAAGTCAGCCACGCCCAACTTCTACCACGCCCACACAAGTAAGCCACGCTCATCTTGTGTCATGCCTACATCAATCAAGCCACACCCAACTTCTGTCATGCATACACCAAGCAAGCCACGCCCAACTTCTGTCACACCCACACCAATCAAGCCACACCCAACTTCTACCATGCCCACACAAGTAAGCCACGCCCAACTTCTGTCACACCCACACCAAGCCAGCTGTGCCCCACGTATCTTTATTTCTCATCCCCTGAAATCAGCTGTGTGTAACCAAGTTAATCCCTTAAACGACCACAGACTCCCCTGTGCCCTTGTATCTGTGGGTGCTGTTCTGTGTGTTCCATCCTATGATGTGGGTCCCTATGAGTTTTCGGATTGGTTCCTTGTGTACGACCTTCTTTTGTTTTCTGGATTCTGGTCCTGTCTGGACTGTGGTCCCTCTTTGCCTTGATTTTGGCCTCATGTTTTGTGCATGATGTCTTTGGCTTGTTTGCTATGGCTTGGATTTGTCTGGCATGTTTAAAACAATCCTGTCCCGCCTGGAACAGGCTCTAGGCTCTGCCTACACTCTCTCTAACCCTAACAAAGATAAGCAATTGAAGGATTTTTTTTTTTCTTTCTGTAAGTAAAAATAATATCTAGCAAATGCACTACGACCAACCAGATAGTTGTACCAGCGATCATGACCCGGGAAATTAAGAATCATAAAAGTAAGCATTTCTTGCCTCATATGGAGAGATTTAGTTAATCCTGCAGGAATGCTTTACAAACCTCTTTATCCTAAAAAACATTAATTTTCTATAATCTATTACAGCTATTGTGGGGCCTATCCCAGCAAGCAGAGAACAGGACTCTGGATGGAATGCCCCTGTATCACAGGTAACACAAGCATTCATTTCTGTAAGACTTCCTACACCACGCTTCACATTAATGTCAGCAGTGCTATAAGACATCCAGGGGCTCTTTAGTAAATTTTTTTAATTTTCAGTTCCCTCCATTATAACCTCAAAAGTATACCACTTTTGGTCAATTTTCCCTCTTGAACATAGACATTTAGGTGCAAAAGCTGCCTGCAGATCCTTGTCTGTCTTCATATGGCTCCTTGCCACCTGTCTGAGGATTCTTCGGTGTGCTCTTGCACTGATCTTTGAAGGGCATCCCCTCATAAGAGGAGTGGAAACTGTGCTAAACTTCCTGTGAACTGTCTGCTGCGCTGTGGATTTATGGAGGCCTAAGTCTTTATAAATCCTTTTCTAACCTTTTTATTAGCTTCAGCAGCTCTTCTTCCAACATCCTCTTTGATCGGCCATATTTCACTTGAACAGAAATGCTTTTTATAGGCAGTGGGCCAGTTCAAACCCATTTTTGAAAGCCTTACTATAATCACCCTGTTATATGAGAAGTCCAAATAGTTTTTTTTTCCCATCAAATATCTATATTGTTTAAACCATATCTTAAATCAAACATAATAAAGCAAAATGTGATAGTGTTGTTTAACGACTGTCCAGTCATTATTATGACTGAGATGGAGATCAGATCATGTGTTAAAGCTCATACAGACATTCAGACATTTCCAGAGGCTTCACAAATGTTTTCTCACAACTAGATAAGTGTCTTTAACAATACAACACATTTTGAAGCATTTTTACAGATTTGACTTCATATAAAAAAAAAAAAAAAAAAAAATGAACCTTGGACCAAATCTGAGACTGCTAGTTATAGCTACAAATGAATTCCATGCAGCAAACAATAGAAGACACAATGAAAAAAACATGAAACAGGCCTCAATACATTAAATCAGAGAATGGCACCACGCAAAAGAATGCGTAAACTCATTTCGTACATCTGAGCAAAGGTTCAGAAAAGATCTAAAGATTAGCAGGGAATGCTCATGACTCAGCAAAACAGTCCTGAAAACCGTATTTAAACAATGGTTACTTGATGGCAAACAAGTGTCAGCTCATTGAGAGCAGAAGTCTGAGCGTTAAGATTCAGGATTCTCTGCTGCCATCACCTGGTGAAGCTGTACCATGACAATAAAGAGGATACTCGCAGATTAAATGCAGACATCCACAAATGAACATAGCCAGGGTTTTTTGTTATTCTTTAAAGGCTTTAGTTGTTGCTGTTGTAACTCCAGGCACCTTCCCAGGCTAGATCTACCTATTTCAATAATGCTATTCATCTTTAACCGTCTTCGACTTCCGACCACAGGATAGAACCCAGGAAACATGGGGCACGTGGCTAAGTAACACCCTGAGTGGGATGCCAATTCATCAAAGGCATTCAGTTTGGAGACACCTAACAGGATTGTGGGAGGAGACATTAGGCATGAGCATTTTTCTGTTTTCTGAATTTGGTCAATTAGTTGTCTCATTCATACCAGATAATTTCTGGCATTCAATACACAACACACTGTTTATAGCAGTTGTAAAGTTAAACTAGAATTATGGTCAAAATCACACAAAGTATCCATTGTCATATTATTTGATGTCTTCTTTATTTCGTTGTGATATTGGCATTTTGGTAACTTTGTTGCTGAATTTCCACTGTCATTTATAAAATAGTTCTTACCCATCATCAGGTGAATGGAATTAGACCGGTTGATGGTATCACATGAAATTCTGATTACGCTCAAGTAATCTGGACACGTCAATCCTGATGAGCCAGATAATAAAAAAAAAGCCTGTGTGAGTCAAGGCAGAAGTCTCTCTTTTATAAGGTTAGAGCTGGGATCTTCAGGAAAATCTGTCTGTATATTGTCTGTATTTCCATATAAATTCAGAGTGCAAGGATGTCACATCTAAGAACACACCATCTCTCAGAGGAAAGCAATGTGTTTTACAGGTACTGCTAAGAAAAGTATATAGTTGATCGGGTCATAGAGACTCCTCTCAGAATATGAGGTTGCAGTTGCTCAGTGTCATGCGGTACGGCAACCAGATGAGGAATTTTAAGATGGTTAAGATTCTGCCATCACAGTCGTCACCTGGAACTGTTTAATGCCAGTTTCAGTTATGCTATTTGTAACCTTCATCTGCAAGAGTTTTGAAACAAAAATGGACTCTGCCGTATCCTGATCACGAGTGATACTGTTCCTTTGCAACCAAGGCCAATATTGTACTTGGGAATTTAATAAACAAGTAAACAAGTAAGTAAATAAATAATCAAACTAGACTGAGCATACAGAAATGAACTATTAAACTTAGGAGAGCAAACCACTTGAAGTTAGACATGCTAATGGTCAGTGTCTTGAAATTCCAGGCAATTCAGCTGAAAATATGCATTACTGTAAGACAAGTGAGGTGTCTGACTGCAGTGCCAGAAGGGCCAGAAGCTTCCAGTCATTAAATACAGAATACCATGGGGATAAATTGAATCCTGTTTCCTGATGCTATCTGTTTCTTTCGAAATCAACACTTAATTCAATCCATTCTTGATTTTGGGTTATTACATGGTAATTTTGTACAGAAAGTGTAAGCATCACAAATATGAACTAGACAGAAGGCAAGATTTTCTGGATGACTGGTCTTCATATGGTCACCACAAGATGACACTGACTTAAGAGTACTTGATAATTAGAATAACACTTATAACAATAGTACATTTGGCCATGCACATGGAGACTGGACAACACATTCTGGTTCCACAAACACGAGGCAGTAATGTCCAATCAGGTAACGGGTTTTGCTACAGTGGACTGATAGATCTTTATCTTGAAAAGTACAAACCTTAGCAATGAGCCTGGATAATTTTAATCTTTTAATTTCTAAAGAAACATAAAACAAATACATTGTAATTATTTTTTCTGTCATGTTAAAAAAATAATCTCTTAATCCAATGTCCTCTCAAAGCTCTTTTTTCTGTCAAGCAATTTTCCCCAAACACTCAAAATGTCCTTTATTTAAATACAAATTTTAATTAATAAAAACATTATATTATTCCAAGAATTCTGACAAAAAAAAATATTTTTAACCTAAAACGCTATCTTAGTGCATCTGAAGGTTGAAGATTTGATGCTGAACAATTTCCATGCATTTCAATTGACTAAATTATACTATTGAGCTAGTGCATCTGCTACTTAAGCATTGTTCCAATAACAAAAATATTTTAAGCTTAAGGCATTCAAAACCAAAACTTTTGTTCAAGGACAGATATAAAATACTCACCCTCCAGTTTAAGAAGTAGAAACAAAGCCAACATTCCGAATCCATTCTGAAAGTCAACATTCTGAGTCCAAAGGAACCTTTCAGCAGCTGTGAGGTTTTATATCACTGTATAAAACTCCTTGTCCATGTGGAGAGTGCTAAGTACCACAAGCAGGACACTGGACATTAGTGCTGCAACAAAGGCAGCTGGCTTTATAATCGCAGGATTTTCAGTGTTATTTCTTATAACTTAAATACAGTCTGCAAAGCTAATCTTTATCATCCTTAAGTGAAAAGTGGGAAACTTCAAAACTCTTCTACAAAGGTATACAGAAGCTTTTTCATAGCAAATAATCAGTATTTTAACTGCATAAAAGTAAAATGCAAAACCTGTCAATGCAAGGATTTTTGTAAAATTGTTTAAAGCTTAGGCTCTTTCCAAAAGAATTCTTTACTAGCAAAATAAATTCTTTGGCAGCACGGCTGTCCTGTCTGAAAGTGCTTTGCCCTGAAACCAATAAAGAGTGTAATGTTTCAAATAAAAACATTTTCCAGGCTTTAAGTGGGCAGAATTCTATCCCGCTGTCTCATAATGTAAAGATGAAATCTGTCAGCTGGTCAGATTCTATGAACCAGAAGTCTTCTTACACTAAGGTTTTTAATATATAATTGTAAAACCTTATTCAGTTTTTAATCTTGCAGTATATATAATAAATCAAAAACATCCCAACAATTGATTAGAAATATATTTTTTTTTTACATGCAAATCTAAGAATTGTAAAACTTCATATGTACTATTCACAGTAGGGGTAGAATTTGTTTTTTTAAGGTACAAGTGTATTTTCCTTTCAGGTCACTGGATGACACAAACACGAGGGACAGATGTGGACGGGTACCTCAGGTGAAGAGATGGGAAGTCTCGGAATCGACCTGTCACCCAATCAAACGCTCGTCATGCCTAAGAGCAAGATGGTGTTAAAAATTGAAGTGCGTAAGCCCTAGGAGGCAGATCACATGAGGCTTATAGGTTGTCAGGTCAGAGAGGTGACACCCCAACAACTGAGAGAGCTGCTTAACAGGAGGTGAAGTGTTAACACTGAAGAAGAGTGAGAAGGTAAGTAAATGGACCCAGCCTGGGTGAAACTAGACTGCCATTGGGGTGACACAACTGTTTCACTATTCAGTTGAAATTTGCATGTATGAGGAATTCTTTCTGTATGTTGGTCATCCATTTCTAAACAGCAATTTTTTTTTTTTTCTTGTAATCACCCATCACCATAATAATAAAACATAATCTTCATAATTATCCTTCAGGCAAAAGCCGTTAAATGTATAGGTAAAAGTAATGATTTTGCGTAAGACAAAATGCAAACTCAGACAATTGACAGGTATGCTTTTAGAAGGAGAATTAAGATGCTTTGTGCTTTTCAGCAACATTGCTAAGAATATCACTTTTTTGTTTCCTCACATAGGAGAGATTAATTACTGTTAAAACCATTCGGACTTTCTAAGACTTAGGATCTCTTATACAAGAAACAGTCAACACTTGACCTTTGGCTTTGCTGAATTTTCATCTTCTCTACATGTTGTAACTTGTTGCACTTTGTATAAATATTACAAATACAAATAATATTCATAATGATATTATATAAGGTATAAATTTACTAATATACTGTATATACATACTATCTAAATATGCCAATATCTGCCCCAGTCATGCACAGACCATAGACATTTTCCTAAGGTTTTGTTAATGCACCCAGCTGTGTTTTCATCTCAAAAACATATTTTCTGGGGTGGATAGGGTAATTTTGGGCCATGAAAAGTCCACCAAATCCAGTATTGCACATACAGTCCAAACGTCTATGTAAACAGTGGCTCCCTAAATCTACCGATGAGAGCCTTCTCTCTATTTTGGTTTAATCTCCAGCAAACCTTTTGAAAAAACTGAACTAAATCAAAGTGTCGATTCATTTCGAGCAAGGATACGACATTAACCCTCATCAGATGTTTATGAGATTAAGTAAATTTATACTGATATAAAAACTATAGACTGTAAAATTAGGATGCATCATTTAAAAGCTAAAGTGATGTTTTAATGTAATATATACATCATTATGAGTCATTTATAATTACTCAGTAGTTTTTATCTCCTCCACAGCTCCTTAAACACACTGTTTACATGCTACAATGTATCATTAGTCATGTGTAATACAAAATTTGAATGATATAGATTAAATGTATTCAAGAAACGCTGTGTAATCTTTAAATAAACTTAACAGTAATGTATTTTACATAAGACCAGTTTTTTTTTTTGTTTTTTTTTTTTAAATGGATGTGACTTCCCCATTAAACCAATCATGTCTTTGTGCCTTTTCAAAATATTAGTCAGGGATTTTACATAAACCTCAGTCCACTCTCATAATGTTATACTAGAGTGAGACTGTATAAAATTAACCATTGGCATTAACCATGTATGTAACTTCTAAGCTGGTATAAGTGCATTTAGTGTGTTTTATTACTGTCTTTGGCCTGAGTCATGTTGTTTCCCTAGCAAACAAACTTATCAACATCAGCAGTTTTTGCTTCATGAATATAGTTGGGTAGATACATACAGTATGTAAACTGTTTTGTGTTTCCATATTTTTACTCTTAGATGACTGAGGTCACTCATAATAGCAGATATGCCATATAAGGTTCATGTTCTTAACAAATTCATTTCTTGTTTTTTTTTTTTTTTTTCCAGTTATCCCATTGTGACCGTCTCATACTTTTCCTGTTTTGGCGGTTTGAATCCCACTCCACTATGTTTGCGTGTCACGTTCTCCGGTTTTCTCACGCAGTCTGAAGACATGCCGGCAGATGAGCTGGCAAATATAAATTGGTCACGGTGTGGGAGTGTCCACTTGTGTGCCCTGTGATGGACGTCCTCCTCACCTGCCTTTCGTCCTATCCTGTTTGTGGTTGGCTCCAGGCCACGCCCCATGACCAAGTACTGGACGAGTGGTTAGAAGAGAGATAAACATACGGGTATTTCAGACTCCGTCAGTTCAGACTTACAAGGTTCTATCGCATCAGTGGCTCTCTACGTCTTTCGAGTGCTGGTCGCTCATGACATTCTCCCTCACCTGATATTTTTATTTAAATATATTTAATTTATATATATTTTTTTTTTCATTTATATTTTAAAAGCCTAGTAGAGAAACAGTAAACTAAGAAACAGAGTTCCTTATCGACAGCATATATTAACCCTTTCCGTGCAGAATGCATACCTAATAATAAGGACAACCCTTTTTGCAATATTCGCTTTACAACTTGTATCCGAATGAATATCGCTTTTATCATATAACATAACTTAAAGTATTCGCAGTGGTGAACTCGCGCAGAAAAAAAGGAAGAAATTGAATACTGGTGAAATTGTTAGGAAATGGCGTACTTAATTATCCCAAAACCCTTTAATGACCCTGATTCCCATCCATCCAAAATCCATTCATAAATCCACATTTAATGGGATGCCAGTCTATGGCAGGACACACACACACATACACACACACACAGCTGGGCATTTTTTTAGAAATGCCAATCCACCACATATTGTTGCATTACTTTCGTTGTGGAGTTGCAAACAACTTTATTGTTCAGTATTTAAGTCACGTGTTTGTTTTTGGTTTAATACTGTATTGAGTTACGTTTTAACCACACCGCGGATAAGAAAATCTTTTGAGACACTTTGATTCATATTTGAAAAATGTTTAATGAGAAATGTATTCAACAAAACTTCTGGGTAGTATAAAAGTTAAAAAAATTATTTAAATGAAAAGTTATTTTTTGCTGTATATCTCAATGCACCCACAGTAAATGCTTCTGATAGGAAGCAGACACCTGTCGTAATTTAAAATACTACCCATTGCAGAATTTATTTGAACTGTCATTCAGTTGTAAAACGACCTCAAGTCGACAGTGCAACCTTACATTTGTTTCTTAGCTTTCTGTCTTTGCTTTGCATCCATAATGACAGCACTGATGGCATCGCCAAGATGTGGAGCTCAGGGGAAGCTTCTGCTACTGGACGAAATAAGCACTCCCTATGGGTTACTGTCCATTATAAAGTCAACTGTTAGCAAGTCATGCACTGCTAGTTTAATTAACTAGCTCACGGCACAACTTTACCATGACTACATTCTTGAAACAGCACAGTCTTTTTCTTCTGATCATTTCATTATCCTATAGTATGCCTTTGTAAGATTCAGTTTGCATCCATTACATAGCAGGCCCTGCTGATCTCCTGTGATTTGAACACATTGCTATTTGTTAAAATTAAAAGTTTATTTTTTTCTTTTTAATTGCAGATGATTGGTATGAGGGCCAAATAAAACTGGTCTTGGTTACACTGGCCTTTGCCGAGATTAACTTCACCATCTCCTCTTTTTCATGTGCATACCATGTTCGGGCCATGCCAGGCACTGATGGACCGTCAGCCAGGAAAAAAGGTTCAAATGACACATCCTTTCCTTGGTGTAGAAACTTTGTGTAATTGTATTAAATGTTAAGTGTGTAAAACTACTGATTTGTTTGGCCATTACCTAACGGAGAGTGATGCATAAAGTGATTCATTTTAGTGCGATCAACATCATAACAATATTGACGAAGGGAAGATTTCAGATGTCATAAGCAAGCAATGTTTAAGTGAGAACAGCAACAGAGGCTTAAACTTGCTAGACTTCTATATCCAAAGCATATCTCTGCCAAGCAGTAACTCATTTATAGGAATACGTCTTGTTTCTAAATCGATGCTCTTTGCAGAATGCTCCGAACGAAACATTGTTTTTAGACGGTGTGTGTGTGTGTGTGTGTGTGTGTGTGTGTGTGTGTGTGTGTGTGTGTGTGTGTGTGTTGACAAAATGGTTTCAGTACAGAAAAAAATAATTGTTTGCAAAAAAAGACTTCATTCTGAGTTTTAACAAATACAGTATATTACACATAATCTATATATTGTAAGTTCACCACTGAAATTCTCATCCTCAAGCTCAACAAAGCTTGCATTAGTAGTCAGACCTACCAAAGAACTGTCAATTGAATATGCAAATTACTTTCAGATTATTTATAGCCTGCATTCCTAAATAGCATCTCCAGGAAATGTTTGATATTCATTCAAAGAGAACTTGCTACTCACATGATAAATCAAGCTGAAAATTAATGAGACTGCTTAGTGAGATATTGCAATATAAATAGAAGTCATGAACAGCTCCTAACTATTATGAAGTTGATCTGTTTATAACTTTTATACATGTTAATAGCATGAGCTGTACATATATGTCCATCATTGGATGCCAAAATATAAAATAGCATATTTTGTGAATAATTTGTCCTTCACTCGGACAGTGATGTTAAAAAAAAAATATCCAAAGTGCCCAGTGTGATTATTACACAGTATGTGGAGCAGCTACCTGACGGAAAGACAACACCCATGACCCATGTGACCTATGACCAGTGACCCATCGTTTTAGAAATATGTCACAACGGAAACGTGTAAACATTTGATTATTGTGCACTAATATACAGAACTCTACTACACGTCATAAATTAAGAAGTAACATTTTCCTAGGCTGTTTGTTGGTTAAAAATAATAATAAAAAAATGTATCCTGAAAATGTATGCATACATTAAAAAATTAATTTACCGCAGCTAAAATTTGACACATGAAGGGTTGTGTTGTTTGACCCAGGATCCATGTAACCATCCAGATATGGGGACTAATGACCCAGGATCCATGTAACCATCCAGATATTGGGACTAATGACCCAGGATCCATGTAACCATCCAGATATGGGGACTAATGACCCATGACCCCCGACCTACTGCCAGATCTGATTCTGATGGTGATGAAGGTTGTGACACACACACAGGGGTATGAGATTTGACTTCACCAGTCAAAAGAGTAATTTAAAAAAAACTGACTGTCAAAGTAGTTCCACATATTCAAGATATGCAGTGTTCAAAACATATTTTCCAAATTTTTAATGAGGGGTTAATACGTAAGAGTCATGCAATAATCTCAGTTAGACGGGGTTGGGGGGAGGAACCTTGTATAAAGTATGGGCCATAAAAAGTAACTTTCCAGTTACTAGGTCCTTTGTAAAATAAAAGGGGGGGCTTGAACACCTCAGCGATGACAGCCTGGTCATGGTTTTTTGGTGGAATGCTACATACTGCATGCTTGCAGGCAAAGTGGCCATATTCAGGGTGATTGTGACTGGGGATCCAGCACTGATGGTCACATGGGGTAGGAGCAACAGCGATATCACAGATCCGGAAAAATACCAAAACAAGTACAACAGGACAGCTGGAGAATACATATTGGAGATGAGAAGAAAGTAATCGATGGGAAGTGATCCTGTCAGAAGTCTGTGAGGATGTCATTGCTCACAATCACCTAGATAAGATACACACCAGTACAATCACTCACAGTCACCTAGATAGGATACACACCAGTACAATCACTCACAGTCACCTAGATAGGATACACACCAGTACAATCACTCACAGTCACCTAGATAGGATACACACCAGTCCAATCACTCACAATCACCTAGATAGGATACACACCAGTACAATCACTCACAATCACCTAGATAGGATACACACCAGTCCAATCACTCACAATCACTTAGATAGGATACACACCAGTGTAATCACTCACAGTCACCTAGATAGGATACACACCAGTACAATCACTCACAGTCAGCTACACACCAGTGCAATCACTCACAACCACCTACTCCCAATCCCTCATTTGAGGTCTATGTGTCGTTTTTTTTCTGCCTGCCATCTTAAATATAAACTATGAGAAACTTAGGATCAGTCCTATTTGGTGCTTGATGTTTTGAAAATGTAGATTGATAATCTAGATGTACAAAGGAGGTTGTCATATGTATGATTTCACAAATATTATATTTAGACTTAGCAAACTAATAGCACAATACACTAGTATTTGTCATTTTTCAGTTTTAATTTAAATTAATAAGACTATCCTTCGGTGAAAAGAGCAAATAATGTCTATGACTCATTATTGTTTTGAGTACATCAATTTTGTCTTTTTTTTGCACTTATAAAATGTTTTACTGAAGAAAATGAATAGGGAACACATGCAGTTTAGTGTGAGACAGTGAAAGTCAAAATTATACAGACAGCTTTATTTCAATTTATTGAATGGACAATGTTTATTATATGATCTCTGAAATTATATGATTAACGTCACTTTAGATTATTGTAATGTATAGATAGCTAGATGTTTGGGTCTATAACAAAATAAATCCTGTAACATGACATTTGTATTATTCAAGAATAGAAGCAAATATGAATATGCTCCCGACAAGTGCATTTTAAAATATCTGAGATTGTTTTGACTTACCTTATCAGATTCCTCATGTATCTGTAGACCAAGAAGACACCAACAAACGCGTGGCTGCTAATGAGTTTGGAAGGGCTGTTTGTACTGCTACTATGAAGGTCATTGAAGGTGCGTTAGTAGTTAAAGTCCATGTTATTTTTTGGACAAATTAAACTGGAACTATTTTATCAATAAATCTGGCAGGATGGTACTCTGATGTCAAATCACTTCCCGGGTCAGTTTGTGCCCATTCTGCAATACTGTAAACACAGATGCATGTAACCCATGCTTACAGATAACGTTAATGCAAATGCGTGTTAATGGTAAGAACGTGTATGAGAGCCAGAAGAAGCACTTGTGTAGGAGTGTTTAGTCTTAAAGAAAATTCTATAAAGTATGAATGAAAATGTTTACCTGACACATTGTCCCTCCTCCTTCAGGTGGCATCGAGAAAAAGACATTAGGTTTGTTTTATACAGAACACAGGCATGTAAAGTTTTTCATCAGTATATTGGCTGGATTTTCTGTTTTCTGCTTAAGGCTTTTCCTGGGATTTTTATTTATTCATTTATTTATTTTTATAGTTTTTTACTTTTCGGTTATTGAGTCTGATCGTTCAGATTGTGCAGCAGCTGCATTAATTAGAAAAGAAAGTAAATCTAGCCAGCCAAACAAACGTTAGCTGTCCCAGACTAACTGGCCTGAGTCAGTCGATCCAGATTTTTGGATAGTTTTTTTTTTTTTTTTTCTGAAACATAAAGCCCCAGCACAGGCACTGCACTCATGTTGCCAAAATTCTGACAAGACACACATTAACCCAAGAACTAATTCATCAGTGCAGCAGATTATTATAAATAAAATTGAATTGAATTAGTTAGCTGCTGTAATCTTTACTGCTCTTTGTTACACCCTCATCTGTAGGTACCCATGTTGTAGAGCTCTAGTTGCTGGTCCGAGGTCTGTTGGTACTGACGTGATTCGATGCTGTCCTTTTCTCACGGTGCTGATTTTCTTGCACACACATGCACTGCACTGAACCACATTACGAAGTGCGACTGGTTAAGAATGAACATGCAAATTTACAGTACACCTTTCCTCTGTATTAAGTCCTACGCTGTCATTTAGATCCAACGATGCAATGGACTTCGGAAAAATACTAAGAAAACTTAAGGCACTGTCGTCTTTTGTCTAAGTATAAATTTAATACTCATCATTAATCAACTTGGAAAAGCTATTCTTGTAATGTTATAAATGAATAGCAATCGCACACAGTGTTACTTTTTCAGCGCTTTTAAGGTATGCCTGTTTAAAGTAATCTGGGTTTTATGGGAGACATCCTGCAAAGGGGCAACATGGGTCGAGTATTCTGAAATGAAAGAATTTCATTTGCCGTGCCTAGCACTGTGCAAAAGACAAGGCCTGCTCCGAAGAAAGAAGGAGAAGTCGATCCACGGTTTTGGGATGTCTTGCTGTCGGCGGACAGGAAACACTATGAACGCATCTGCACCAAGTATGGCTAAACAGATTTTTGGTTCATTCTGAAGAAACTGACACAGATGAAAGGAGAGATAGAGGAGGAACGAGCCAAGATGCATCCGTCTCGAAAGCACAGTCATCATCGGACCACCTGTCATAGAGCGGCACACAGGTGGCTATAGGGCTGCGATGGGTGAACTGAGGCTTCAAGACGTTTGTTTGGTGGGATAGTCCCGGACTCTGAGTCACCAGCAGGTGTAATATACTGTTGGGTACTGGATTGGTTTACAATTATCATTTGAGCTGTTATTAATGAGGCTAAGGGCCACCAAATCTACAGGCTTAACAGCACAGCATCATTACTCCTGAGTCCCATCTTTGTGTATGTGGTGTTTATATGTTTTTCCCACAGCTAGCTTTTTACAAAGTAAGTTGTAAGTATTTGCAGGGTGTCCCCTGTTTTGGTCGGCTGAACTCAACCCTCTACTAGTTAAACAGTGATGGATGGATGGATGGATGGATGGATGGATGGATGGATTAACATCTCGATAAATGCAAGTTTATTATGGTGGTTCCACTGCTGTTTGTCTTTATGATTAATATTCCCTCTGTTGTGTCTCTTTTACCTTTAGTATGTAAAGAGCATTTGCAATGTGAAACCCGTTGAAGTTAAAGGAGGTAGAGCAGAGTTTCAGTTTGACGTGGAGCTTTCGGAGCCCAGCAATAATATTTATCTTTTCAAGGTGAAGCGATTCTTCAGTGTTGTTCTTATGGTTTGTGTTTTTTTTCTGTACTGACTGTAGACAGCATGAATGGATTAACCTTTATTGCATATTAAATGCATGTACACAGAAACTGCAAAAGTCCAATGATTTTATTTAGCATTTCAGCATATTTATTTTATTTTTTAATTTTATTTTCTGCATATTGTGCAGTGTTGCAAAAGCTAACCAAAATACATTTAACTGTATTGCTCAATAATGCAGTTTTTTTTTATTTATTTATCTATCTATCTTGCAGGATGGAGAAATGGCTAATTTTGGCACTGATAAACTTTCAAAGTACAATTTGGAACAACCGGGCAATACGTATGTGTTCAGTATAAAAGACCTTGTGCCAGAAGACGCAGGCTTGTACCAAGTGGATGTTGAGGGCACTAATGTCTTTTCAACGGAATTGAAGAGTAAGACTGGTATCCATTATCGTTTGGGGTGAGCAGACCTTAAGAATGTACCATTCCAATTTCTCACACGTTGAGAAACAGCAGTGCTTTGAGTAGGTTACAACTGATTTAATAGTTCATTTAATATTATTAAATAATGTAAAATTTGTATAGTTTAACTGCAAACAATGTCATGGAAACATACGGGAATACCTAATGAGTCATCACAATGATTTTCCAGTTCCTCCTGTGGAGTATCTCACCAACATTCATGATGTGAAAGAAGAGGGAGATGAGGATGCTGTCTTTGAATATCTTATCTTACCCTTTAACTTCAATGACTTGGATGTTCGGTAATGCACGACTGGACTCGGGGGGTAATATGACATCACTGTGTCTGAAGATCAGCTGACCCACAGATTAGTGGTGAAAGGCTGTGAGCCAGGAGACAAGGGCGTCTACAAAGCCATTGCTGGCAATAAATCAAATAGGGCCTCACTCATGGTTAAAGGTAGGACCCATCATTCATTTCGAATGCGGCTAATGAGAGCTTGGACCCTTTCAAGTTAAACAGTTTGTCAGCTCAGGGATCAGTTGAGAAACAGGATTAGCACAGCCTCATGGATGGTATGAAATCTCTCAGCCAGGCAAAGCTAATGATTAAGGCCATTTATCTGGGCAGTAACTTTATATTTGGTCAGAAATAACGAAGAAAAAAAAGCATATATATATTTATATATATAGTAAATATATGTGTTTTATATATGTATTATATATGTAAATAACAATAACAGAAGTGAAAGAAAAAGAATTTCTTCTGTTCTCCAAAATGTTAGACATCTGGGTGGATGGCTAGAAGAATACAGCTTTGGTTCCTAAACCTCTCGATTCAATTCAGTTCAATTCAATTTTATTTATATAGTGCCTTTAACAAGAAGCACTGTCACAAAGTGTTTTACATAACCTGGACCCAGGGTTCGCCGAGAGTAAGTCAAAGGCGACAGTGGCAAGTATTTACTCTCTCAGGAAGAAGAAACCTTTGGTAAAACCTCTCATATTAGATGGTAACTGCAAATTCTGGGATGACTTGAGTAGGTCTTGAAATATGTAAACTGACACATTTTGACAGATATCAAGTCATATTTTTTCCAACACACATAAACATAAATTGCTATGTCTGCCTAAGACTTTTGGACAGTACTATAGTTCATAATTGACAGTACAGGCACCAAAAAGAGGTAAACAAAATGAACTGCATCACACTTAAGTTATAGTTCCCTTATTCAGGTCTGCGTTTATTTATGTTACAGATGATCCTATATTGATTTACACACAACAGACTGTGGTCTACCTACCTCATTTTACCTACCTCATTTTACACTACAATTCATATTTTGGTTTTTTTGTGTACATA
>JAACJT020000830.1:0-17619 GCA_009936485.2 Gymnarchus niloticus | reverse complement strand
GATATGTTAAGATCTTTCTTGTATAATTCTTCTGTATATTCTTGCCACCTCTTCTTAACCTCTTCTGCTTCTGTTAGGTCTTTACCAAAATGTGATATTGCAAATGTTTATTATTGAATGTATATAAAACTTAAATGTTTTTGCATTTGCAACATTGCAGTTGTTGAGGACAGCTTATGGGGATGCTGTTCTGTCTTCAGCCCAAGTCTTCGGGTGGCACAAGGCGTTCAAGGATGGAAGGGAGAACGTTGAGGATAAAGAGCACGCAGGGCGTCCTTCAACTTCAAGAACTGAGAACAATATGGCTTGTGTGAAGGCTGTTCTGGATAGGGACTGACGTTTGAATGTGCAGTTAATCACACAGAAGGTAGGACTACTGAAAACGGACGTCCACCAAATCATTACGGAAGATCTGCACGAGAAAAATTTGTGCGAAACTGGCCCCGAAGAATTTGTCCGATGAACAAAAGGACAATTGTGTGTTGGTTTCTCGGGAACTCTTGGATCGTGTGACGAGTGAGCCCGACTTTCTGCAGCGAGTGATAAAGATAAAATTTCGGTTTTCATTTTGGGACAGTTCAAAACGTCCAGGCAGCTGTGACGAGGGCTTTGAACAACATCTCAAGTGAAGACTTCCTCCACTGCTATGAAGAGTGGCAGCAACGCTGGAATCACTGTATTCGATCACAAGGAGCCTATTCTGAAGGGGATAAACTGTAATTGCATGTATGTTCAATAAAATATATATATTTTTAAATAATTCTCGTTACTTTTGGGATAGACCTCGTATACTTCCTTTGGGATAACATACCATCTAGGTTCCTGTACCGTGTTTTTTTTTTTTTAGTAATATACCGATATAGCCAATTTAAATTTCACATTTTATATTGTTCTCCAAGCCATTTTCATTTTGAGATGTTTTCATAGTGATTCATGCATTCTCAAGTTTGAAGGAATCCCAGAGCGCCACCCTCCTCCCTTCCCCTCCCTCTCCATTGCAGTGTGAAAGAATGTAGGGAAAACGGCAGTGTTGTTTGCTGTGCGTTTTTACAGCTTGGAATGACATATTGTCAGCTGACAGTGTGGGAATGATCACTGGCTCCATCGTGGTGTCGATGTCCTGGCAGCTTGAATTGCAGTACGTTCGATGCCGAGCTGGTGTGCAGCCACATTTTCCTGTCTTTTTGCCAATAATGTGAGTCACCAGTTGTATGAGCTTCACTGCAAGACTTGTGTTCTTTTTCCAGTAATCAAACGGTTTCCGAGCAAGTGCAAACAGTCTTGTCTTTTAAAAACCCTGCTTGCAAAATCTTGTCATTTTTGGGTATGTGGAGTGTGACGTCAAGCAAGCCGCAGTTTCCCCTCATTTAATCCTCACTATTGCATTTATCTGAAGAGGGTCGGGTAGATGCTGACACAAACTTTTTCTCTGATACAAAGGAATTTCCCTGGATCAAACCCTCAAGAAAAATAAATGACTTTCTGTCATTTCCAACAAGACACACGAACTGTAAATTTTAATACCGCACAATGACAATTACTGAGTGACTCCACCATTGAAACCTCTGGACAAACCTGTTACAATGAAATTCTGAGAAGCGCATATTCACAAGGGAGGGTGCTTCTGTGCTGCTCCACCTAGCTTTCTGTGTGTACAGCTCATAAAAGGGACCTTCCACATTTTTCCAGAGAAACAAACTTTTTTTTTTCCTTTGACATTACTAAATGTTGGCCATTGTAACTGAGATGTGAGGATGGGAATTTCACTCGTTGGAGCGTTAACTTTTTGCTCTGCAGTTAAATTACAGTAAGACTTACGGAAGTCTGAGACACAAGGCAGAAGACAGTCACCAGCTTCAGGAAGACAAACCATCCTCACGATGACCATTTAACTACATCGAACCATCTGACTAACAGCAGATTCAGCTTCAGGTGAGTAACTACTGCTAAATCCTAGCAGGCTGAGAATGACATC
Organism: Gymnarchus niloticus; assembly: GCA_009936485.2. Classification (NCBI taxonomy): domain Eukaryota; kingdom Metazoa; phylum Chordata; class Actinopteri; order Osteoglossiformes; family Gymnarchidae; genus Gymnarchus; species Gymnarchus niloticus. The sequence continues at coordinate 15,644 of JAACJT020000830.1, read as the reverse complement.
CTAACAGCACACAACCCTGAGGTTCACCCTAAAAAGTCAATCCCAGAACAGAGTCCCCAGTAATTCCTAGAGTCATTGCTCTGGGGTTCCCAGTCAAACCCAGAGTCCTTTGAGCTCTTTCTGGGCTGCTCTGGACTATCCTGCAGGGTGTCTAAATGGGGCTAGATGCCGGGGTTGCAGACTGACCACAGTGTTAATTCAGCAGGTTTATATCCAAGGGCAGGTTGAGAGAGGCCACTTCTCACAAAAAGAAAGCCTTTACACTTTAAGACCTGGATTTATGGACTGTTGCCTGGGTGCTCCAAAGCTTCTTAGATAATACGAATTGAAATGTAGCTATTTACCATTTGTAAAACTACATTGTAACATAGCCCATCTTGCTCTCCATTTCACAAAAAAAAAACAAAAAACAGGCCTGCAAGTAAGTGTGAGGCTAGGAATCTGAGTATCAGCCATTTGTCTGGTACCCTTGGAACAGTTTTGGTGGTTAAGGGCCCAAATGTGATCTGAGCTCTCCTGAAGTCAAGGGCTTGCAGACATGGCACATAGATGTCGAACTTGTAAAACTGCCCACTTCTTAAATTGTTAACTGCTACCTGATATTAACTAGCTGTCGTGCAATTGCTGGTAGTCATGTGAGTGTTACGAAGCCTTATTTGATTCTGTGCGTAGGAGGAATGTTAATGAGTAAAATGTGACAACAGCCAACAGACTGACTTTTAAATTTTGAAAACGCAGGTTATTTGATTGGTACTTGCTGAGAATGAAAGACGAAAAAATCTCTGAACAGAAAGAACCCTTTAATTCAATGCTCCAATGCTGGGGAACCCACATTACTGATCTTACAAAGAAATCCTACTCTGGAAGTCAGCAATGTCAAACAGTTTTCCACCCTGCAATTCCTCACGTGCAGCATACTGTTTGCTCAGCTCTGCAGTGAGTGCACATAAACGGGCTTAATACGGTGAAGGTGAAGGTTCCAGCTATATACTCTTACCAAGGTTCATTTTATTGGCTTTCTAGACTGTTACATATCTTGGATTTCATTCTCCTAGTACTATTAAGGATGACTGGATAGTATCTGGCATCCAAGGAGGAGTGGGGTACTCTGGCACTGTGGTAAAAAACAGCACAGCCTCAGTCTGCAAAGTTGGCAGACAGATTAGTAGATGGACCATGATCCTTTGCTAGGTATTGTTTTCTGTCATCAGTACGTGTAACGCAAATGTCAAAAAGCCTCAGAAGTAAACCTTGCGGAACATGATGTAAAAATGCTCATTAATACAAGAGCAGCCATGAGATGAAGCAAACATTCTAGAGCTTTTTTAGAAAGAAGAGAAGGGGTCTGAGTTCCCAGATCTGGGGGCTGCCTTCAGTGGCAACATGACCTGGGGTTTTTTCCCAGAAGTTGCCCTTGCAACAGCCTGGCCTGCTAGTCTCTGTAGGAGTTTATACTCTGGAGAGTGTCAATTAGAATGCAGTGTCAAAAGCAGCCTGTAGAACTCTAAATGCACTCTGCACTTCTAACCCTTCATGATAATCCCTATGTTCATTGCTCACTGTGCTCTGAAGCTCTAATCCTTCATGATAATCCCTATGTTCAGACTGAACTGCTGTCTGTCTTCCTCACTCCAAATCTTCTCATGTCTTCTAAGCCATTTCCACTGACCTCCTTCTAGTTCTTTCCTCTGTCCTCAGTTCCCTTGACTGACTGGTTTCAACCCACTGCCTTCGGATAAGCACAGATCACCCCACCTTATAAGCGACTTCACCTTAAAGGCCAATCCACCTAGCAGACCACTCAACCTTACAGATCACTACAAATTATAGACCACTACAAATTATAGACCACTCCCCTCTACAGATCACTCCAAATTAGAGACCAGTCCCCTCTACAGACCACTACAAATTATAGACCACTCCCCTCTACAGATCACTCCAAATTAGAGACCACTCTCCCCTGCAGACCACTACAAATTATAGACTACTCCATTTGTATTGGTGTCTTTTTTAGGATGCAGTTCTTCAAGCCACGTTGGAGGGGAAATATCTGTGCATCATGATGCCAGGATCTGTGTTTGTGTCATCTGGGGTTGAACGGGGAACTCCTGACCTTCACAAAGAGCAGCCCGGAAGACTACTCACCAGCGAGGAGGAAGACGGCTCCCTACAGCGGAGGAGCGGCCTCCAGGTCCCCTGCTCTACTTTCAGGGACTAATTCACACGCCTCTGATTTACAGGTTTACAAGCGAAGCTGCCGATTGACTTCTTCCTGCTCTGTTTCAGCCAGGTGTTTGTGTCACAGCTGTTCTCACATGGCTGTACAAAATAACCTTTGCGTATATACAAATGACAGTATATATTAATAAATGATCCACAATGAGTGGAAATAACCTACCAGCTGAACTGACAGTGGGTGGTCTGTTGGGGGTACACAGCAGAATTCTCAGTAGCTCCCATTGGCGTGCGAGATTGAAAAAGGAGCCTGGCACTTCCTCTTTTCTCTGGTACTTCCTGTGTAACTGCTTGACTTCACATTTTCAGGCCCACAGCAAGACACCTTCAGGGTGCCTGACACTGCAGAGGCCTTTAGGATGACGGAACTTCAAGGCCGTCTTCCTAACGTCAAGCGGAACCGAACAGAAACTGGGACGCAGTTCACCCGTTCCAGCTCTGAGTGTACAAGTCCCATTAACACATAATCTGACCTTCATCCTACAAAGTCATACTAAGATTTTCTGCTTTCATTAGCAGTTAAATGAAAAGGTGACAATTCGCAGCTGACAGTGTTAACTAACAAGCTTCTGGGGTAGAAATATGAAATAATTTGTGTAATCCAGTGACTTATGTGGGATGGACGTTTACCATTTCTAGTTCTTAGAATGCGTGTAGGTGTCTGGAGTGTGAAAAAGAAAAGCGGGAGGCCTTTCAAAACTATGTATTTTTTTCTACTGACAGTGCAGTTAAGTATGATGTTTTGCCAAAAAGTCTTGCGTCTGTGAGGGTTCTCTGGCCTGTTAAATGTGTCACAGTGCCTGTTGGTCCACACAGCCTGTCTATGGAAGGTATAGACCCACATTTCCACTTAGCGATGCTGTTGATCTCTGCTCCTATCCTAAGGAGACAGGTCTCGAAAAGGAGAATAACTCACATCTGTTCATCCAGGGCAGCGTGTTTGTGGATGGAATACATCCGATACAGTTACCCGTATTTGCTGAGCCATGGGGTAGATGCTGAGCATCCAGGGGTGGAATTCATGTATGCAAGCCCACCGATAAACTCCAGGGTCTTCATCTTCATTCTTTTTGAAACTAAGCAGACTGGCAGTGTGGGGATGGGGGGGTCCTAGTCAGTTTATCACAGACTGTTTTGGGACAGATGGCCTTTTTTTTTTATTTATAAACAGTGTTTCTATAACCCACATTATTGGAATTAGGCTTTCCTGTACAGGCACTGATTTTGCAAAGTCTGTCCAGTAAATGACATCCCATAATCAGAATAAAACTGGGAGTGCTCTGGACAGGAGGCTAGTACCCTGCAGGTAGCTCATACACATATAGCCAAGAGTGGTATTTGAACCCACAACCACCTGAGGTGACATTAATTCCCACCTTGACTACCTTGATAAATTCTACAATCTAGGCAGTCCTGGGATTTTTATGTGCTTTAGATATTAAACCAGTCAGCGAGGATGTCTGAAAATGAACGGTCATGTGACATCCGTTACAGTCATGTGCTGTGTTCTCACCAGTACATGGCCGGGATGTGGAATATGCAACCTGTCATACAGTTTTGCATGCAACACACTAGCACTTCTGTCTTTGACATCTACCAAACACGTGAGATCAGTGTTGAAGGTAAACGCATTAAAAGCTGGATTCATACTTCACTTTCCTGTGCTCCATCATGGACCACGAGCAGTCGAGCACGCGGACCTACGTACTCCTACTACATTTGTCCGCGTGCGGGTACGTACTCGGTCGCTGACGATACTCCGCCGGACCAGCAGAGGGCACATGTTTTTGTCACGGAATGAACGAAACTTTTAAGCAAAAGCGCAAGCACGCAACAACACTCACAAAGTCGAGCCGTAAATGTGCAGATACCTCCGTAGCTCGTCGAAGGCGTTCATGATTAAAATACTCTCCTCGTCTATTCCATCGTCATCGACATCCGACCTTTTAAATTAACCGCCATCTAGTGGAAACTCCCAGCAGTGCCCTAATTTATTTCTGCCACATGCGCAGTCGACGTGGACTGACGCGCAAAAAGGGACGCCCCCGATGACGAAATTTACGTCACGCACATGGCCGTGGACCGTAACGGAGCGCGGAAAAGTGAAGCGTGAACGCGCTTTGCGTTACGTAGTCAGATGACTTCTTAAAGTGACGAGTTACGTAACTCGGTACTCATTTTTATTAAAGTAAATATACCCGCGTTAACTAAAAAATTGTTTTTAACAGGTGGCACTGCTCACATTATTTTTAATAGTGGTCAATGAAAAGGGAATAATTGTAAAGTGTAAACTTTGTCCGGGTGAAAAGCTGCTTTTCACAACAACAACAACACTACGTGCAATCTAACGAAGCGTCTGCGAGCTAAACCGAGCCCCACAAGCCTTGGGGAGAAAGATGACGGCCCTACCCGAGTAAAACAGTCAGCTGCTGGGTCCAGTTGTAACATAGCTACAGAAAGATAAAAGGGTGTGCCCTCTGAACACACGTGCTGTAAGCTTGCAGCTAAATATTAATACCAATAGTAGTAATAGTCTGATATTTCTGACATTCTCAGAAATAACCCTTTGATATCTTCCTTTGTCAGGGTAACCGCAGATCAATATAATCTACTCAATACTCAGTTGTATCCCTGGATTCCACAGTTACCCCTTACCCTGGTGGAAGCTGACTTCCTAGGAAAAACGGGGTGATTGATCTTAACAAGTATGACAATGAGTTAAATGTTTCTTATTAATATATCAGCAAGCAATTTACTGTTAAATTCATCTCCATAAACACAAATCAATTCATGATTATGAAAAGCCTTCAGACCAGATTTCTTTGTTGAGTATTAGACCTTCTCAGTATTGCTTACACACAGGGGTTGTCAGAGAAAAAGGTCAATGCATCTTGGCTGTCCCACAAAGACCCCTGCAGCTGCACCAGATGGGCAGATCACATGCATTGTGGCATTTGTCATCCATTCATGTTGTGGCTTCTGTAACCAAGCAGGTTAAAACCAACAAAAAGCAGGCTCACTTCAACATACTCTTTTTAACTCACAGCTTCCGTCACGAGAAACATGAGCTGTTATAAGATTCAATTAGGCTCCACGGAGCTGCCCTTACCTGAAAGCACCGAGCAGGGGTCCCAGGTAGTGAGTGTATCCTGGCCATACTGGAAACAGAGCTACCTGATTTTAAGCATTGCATTGAAATACTGGAGATGTACAAACCAATATAAAGAGGCTTCCAGCCATGTAATTCCACGCCTGCTTTTGTTCAGAGTGACATTCCAGCGAGGAAAACTTGGGGTTCAGCCAATATTCCTGAAGCAGCTGGGCTTTAAGCCCAACAGTGATATGATTACTCTGACAGCCAAAGGGTTGGAACTCACAACCTTCAGGACACAGGCACAGATAATTGACCCACAGAGCCACACACTGCCCCAGATAAAGTCATCTATAAACTCTGCAAAACACATTGGGGGGGGGGGGGACCTTTCAAACTAGGATGGGAATTTAGACCGGGCTAGGAACAGCCTATGATAAGGAATCCCCGGCACAAACTGTCGAGACCTAGTCTAAAACCGCATGGAAAAAATAGGCCCTGCCCAAGGTAGCAGAGTCAGCTTTGTCTGAGAATTGGCCAGATTTGGAGGGAGAGGCTGCCTACCCCAATACCACCCCAGAAATGCTGCTTATGTCCATATCTGGACCTGCTGATGACAGCTGAGGTGATTAGGTAACATGAGCTCAACATTAGCACATGGGAATAATGTCATTAACTAAATCTGCTATTAAAAGAAAATAATCTTGGTAACATAATTGCTAAAACCAATAATTAGCTCAATAAAAAAAGACAGGAAAAGAAACAGATTCATTGTCTATCTCCTGACAACTGTTTTGCTGTGAATTGTAAATCATTTACCATGTACATTCAGTTTGTGCTGTGACCTTTAACAGAAACAACACTTGTTCGCTGGCAAAATTTTCCATATGATGGCAACTAAAATGCCTGAGACAAATAAGTAACTCGAGCTTCTTTGTTTATTGCTTATAGTTATTTATAGAATTGAATGCCGTATTTTCACCAATGGGAAGTCACCAGGAGCTGACACAGTACAATTTTTCATCAACATTCTTGGTGACACAGATTAGCTGTGACAGAACATGCTGGAAGTTTTCGTGTGTCACCAACAATGAAAGGAATGAAGACTAATTACCCATAATTTCCAAAAATACTCATAAAGTAACTGGAGCTTTATTAAATATCACGGTTGTAATTATGAATTCCTTGCTCATGTGTACCCTAAAGGCAGTGGAAAAGTAGGCAAATCTGATTTTATTAAATGGCAGACATTTTAATCCGTTTTCTCTGGTTCTACATACGCTGGACTACAATACTCTTGCAATGTATTTTGAACACTGGAATCAGTACATTTTATGTTAAGACAAAAATAAATTCTATTGTGAAATATGTGCACATTATTGCCTGTCCCTGCATTTAAAAAAACAATAAAGAGTACGTTAACCGTTAAAGTTTGAGCTGTCAGTGGGCTTCCTTAGGTTTCGTTCATGCATGGCTCTTTTGGCTCTGTGCTTTCCAGACAGTGAGTTGCCATCACAGGTCCATTTTGGATTATATCAAGGGTTCATGAAGAAAAGAAAAAAAACCCTCAGGTTTACTAGTAAAACTGGCTCATCAGGAGCCATCATTTCCTACTCATATCACTTATGTTGTTTTTTGGAAAGAGCAAGACCAGCGAGTGGAAGACTACTGTGTCAGCCTGTATGTTCCGGTATGAATTTCTTTTTGATATATCATGGACAATCTGTAGGATTTCTGCCATGATGCAGTGACAATATAAATAATTGCTATGTGAACATCTCTCTTGGGTAACATGAAAGATTGTGCAGAGCTCCCAAATGCTGTGCCACCCTCAGACCACACGCATATCCTAATAATGCATCTTTAAGGCTTCTTAGAACAGACCATTGGAGATGGGCCGCTTGATAACAAGCGTTCTTCTCATACCGAGATACAGAGAATTTCCTGAACATTCAAGTAGGAGTCTAGCTTCACAGTCTCGGGTCAAAAGTATTTTCTTTAAGACAGACTGTTTAAGAATATTCATTTCATCTTCTTCTCTTCTGCTGTTAGTTCAAGGGTCAAAGCTTTAAGATGTGAACCCCAACACATCTTTCGGACGTTTGCTGCTAAAACATTTGAAATTCACTCTTTAATGCCTAATCTTGTACAATAAATGTGTGCAGCTTTGGTTGAAACCTGTTGCCAGATTGACATTACTGTGATAACATGTATACATAGGAAAAGTGAAAGTCATTTTAAGTACGAATGGAAAGCACTAAAAAGCGTGGTATTTAAAAATGATAACCATCACTCCCTGCCATTTTAAAGGGTTTTTATGAACCCTCAGCTATGTTTTGGTCAGAATCTTGCCGTCTAAATGTTTACGTGCCTTTTATTCATTTAAGCCATCCCATTTTTGCCTCTTCTCCTTCTGTTTTACGATTTCCAGAATTCGTTAGTCAGGGTCACCTTTTCCTGGATGATTGCCACACACGTAAAAATCGCACTTTTTTCAAACTGCACGGTGAGGAAGCAAAGTCACCAGCTGGGGGGTGGGGGGGTTCTGCCCTATGTTCACATCCATCTGTATGACACACGCAATGCACCGGCGATGAAATTACCTGGAATCAGGGAGGCTGAGGAGAACAGTCATCAGCAACAGCCGTCTGGTCAGCAATCGTCTTCACACCGAAATGAGGACTCATAGGGGAGAGCCAGGCCTGTCGAGACCACAGCATTGAGTGGGAGATGCCCAGTGTGAGATTAACACACCAGACAGGCTTTGGTCAGAGGGAACGCGGGAGGACAGGAAACACCTCAGCAAAGTAGTGATGTCCGCAGAAATAAAAGCTGCCTTGGGATGGGAGAGGTCACAATCGCACATGCTAGCGAGGCAGACTCCTGCGCCCAGGGTAGGAAGGCGAGGTGCCACAGTCAGGACTGAACTGGAGAACACAAACCAAATCACACACAACTGGTGTGATTCACACTGCTTACCATGCAAAGCCTGACCACAGAGAAATGTATACAAGTGCAAAGTGGGAGAGTGTTTAGGAGCAGACTGCTGTCTGGAATTTTCACTGAACGGGCCACCCGTGTGCGTGTGTGGTCTCATGAGCACTCTCACAAACACTCTGCAGAAAGGCCGGAGATGAGCGGACATCCAGTTTAGTTTGCCTGGAGCACAGTCATGAATACTCAGTCACCAACGACAATGGCAAAAAACAAAAAAATCATAAAAGTACAAGAAATGTGCAACATTTTCTCCCAAAGATTATTAAAAACAACAAAAAGCACAATAAGTTACAAATAAAGCTTGTAAAGTTACAATCTGTACCAGTACTTTTCCTTAACACTAGAACATGTTTTCCTTTCCACACTTCTGATGTCTCCTCGAATGTCCTCTAGGTACAGTGATGTCCCTGTAGTGTAATGGACAGCCTGGGGGACCCCACATCTGCAGTGGCTTTCATACCATGAATGTGTGACACCCCATGACAACACCCACTCCAGAGTGCTGCATCGCTGCCCTCCAGTGACAGAGCATAGTACTACAAGTCCTCTAGATTTGGATTGGTTTGAAGCTTCGCGGTAATTGTCCAAGCCATACCCAGAAAAAGAATAGGTTAAGACATTCATAAAAGACTGAGATTCTGTGGAGATACGCCAGTGCAGCATGTTTGCCAACAGTTTTCATCTCATCATTATTTGCTCGTCCTCTGTTTATTGCTCTTTTCCCATCAATTCAAAGTTCAAAAGTTCCAAGTTCCACAGGAGAAAAAGATTCCTGTTGTAGATTAGAGTCTATGTGCATGTTTCTGTATGTGCGTGCGTGTGTGTCTGTGTGTGCATTCCCTGCTGGTCCATATTTTACACTCTTGCTGTTCCCCATCTTTCCACTGAGGGGCGCCTCGCTTCCTGCCCGAGGCAAATGGGCAGATGGAGTGCAGGCAGACCTCCTGCTCTGCCCCCCAACCCGCCCCATCTCCTGTAAGGTGAGTGTACCACAGGTCTACGGTCAGGCAGAGGTCTCTATGGCGTGGGGGGGAGGGGGTTAAACGTATCCTCAGTCTGCTCCACTTCCAGTGGTGGTGGGGGGGGGGGTCAGGATATCAGAATGCTTAAAAAAAGAAAAACAAAAAACCCCAGCCATTCACCCCGTCAGGCAGCTCCTCTTGGAGGGTCCAGTACCCACACACTAATCCCAAGGAAGTCTCCACCTGCCTGGACAGGGGTTCTGCTGAGGCCACGGCCTGCACTTCTACGCCTTGTAGACATTGGCGGGGCTGCTAAGGGCCAGCTGGCCATTGGGCGCCGCCTGGCCGGCCTCGTCCTCCAGCAGACCGGAGACGTCAGCGTTGGGCAGGCTATCGTGGTAGCTGCTGAAGCTAATGTTGTCCTCCTTCAGCTCGATGGTCCAGAAGGGTGCATTTAGCTTACGGTTCTGGTATTCGCGGTAAGCGTAGACCGCGGCGGCCGCACCCATCAGCAGGGCCACCGCCGCCACAATGACCGCCAGGATGATGATGTTGAACTGCGCCCAGCTCACCGCGGCGATGGCGGCTGTGGAGTTGTCCGTGGAGCCGTCCAGGCTGGTGAACGGGGTGGGGGTGCCAAGGCTCCTGGAGTCACTGGAGTTGGCTCTGGTGGCACTGCCTGGCCGAAGGATGACAACAGCAGCCGATGTGGTCGTGCCAAGCATGGTAGTCGCTGTGGTGAGGAGTGGAGAACTCAGAGGTGTGGAGCACAGAGCCTAGACTCAGGACTACAAGTTGATGCCCGCAGTTTGTTAGAGGAACTCAGTCAATGTTAGTCAAGTGGGCTTTGTAGTCATACAGCGACAGGAGGAAACATTTGCCCAGGACTATGCCACAGCATACAGACGCCGATTACATTCACAATGAAGGACCCCCGCCCCTCTTACCTGCCAGGCTGCAGCCATCCCCCAGGGCACTGCCAGTGTACCCTGGGGCACAGAGCTCACAGTGTGCACCTGCTGTGTTGTTTATGCAGTTCTGGCAGTAGCCCGTGTCAGGGTGGCAGAGACGGCCCGAGGCCCGCGGGTCGGCATTCCCGTTGCATTCGCAGTGCCGACAGCCTCCGGCCCAGCGGTAGAAACCGTCAGCGCAGCCATTGCAAGTGGGCCCATCGTAACCCGGCTGGCATCGGTCACACACCGGGAAGCCGGTGAGACCTGGAGGAGCAAGGGATCAGTTATACAGTGGAGAGGTACAGGATGTCCCAGGAGGGAACTCAGATGAAGAGCCAAATGCTCAGGGCCAACTTCATGAGCTGCTCACTTTATCAACTCTCACAAATTCTTGTCTCATGGCCCAAATTCTGGCCTTCATCAGATGAGCTTTTTAATGTCTGAATCTGTGGTTTCCACATCCAGCCAAACCCCTATGTATTAGGGGCTGTACCTCAGAAGCTGCTGAAAGTGGAAAAATTTTGGCTAGACACAAGACGACCAGCCGCGTCCAGAAAGGAGACCTCGCAAGCCTACAGGAAGTTTGAGATACTGCAGAGGGAGTTTAGAAACCGCAGTGACATCTGGGCCAACACCCAGCTCCCGAGGAGTGCCAGCTGCCTCAGGTGGGTAGCCTGGTTATTCTGCAGCCATGGTGAGTGTGCATGCTACTGGGTTCCTCGGTTGCTTGGTAAACAGAGGAGTTTTCTATGTACTGTAATCTGTATCGTTCTCCCCACAGTGATTTTTTTTCTGTACTTTTTCGATTGCCCTTGGAAAATTTCTCACAAATCACAGTAACCCACTTTGATACAACTGCCAACATTCACCACACTACGCAAGACAGGATTTGTATGTGGGACCAACATGATACGCGGGGAACAAAACGAAGCTATGCGTGGTGCCGCTTTTAGACTTTACCTTCGGCCATTAAGCTGCAATAACGGCAGGACCCTGCTTACGAAAATGCAAATATAACTTCAGCCACAAGGTGGTGCTATGGCCACACAAAAATGTTTGGAGCGACCTAGTGAAGGAGTTCCACAGAAATCAGAAGGGGGATTCAGTACATTGAGATATGAGCTCTTTTCCATAGAGACCAGCTCATGAAAGTTTACAGTGTACACTCAATCACTGGTCTCAGTGCAGAAGGGTTAATTAACTGTGCTAGGTCAGATTCTCCTGAACCTCAGTTCACAAAAACGGCCTTTCAGCCACGTTTAATGCTGTCACATGGTGTCTCACGTCTTCCATGCTCATGATGGTACGGTTGATCATCTGTTTTGCTAGCCAACCCACACTGTCCCAGGCAGCCCACCTCTGTGATGCCACCTTGGCCCATCTGTGCTGCTCAACGTTGACTAAAACTGCACAGCCTAAGCTAAATCTGCGGGTTCCTTCTCTGCGTACTCATTTGCTCTAAACCCAAACTTGGGACACTGGGGTAAGCTATCCCACCACGGAAGACACCCCAGCATTCTCCAAGGGGCATGGCAATCTGGGAATATCTAGGACCCTCTAGTGGCGGATGGACCATCCTGGCATGCCATGGCGTGAGAAGGACCAGTTATTTCCACCTACGGTCATCGGTATGACAGACGACGAACGGAGGAGGAACACAAAGCACAGAAACATTCCTAGACTGTTTTTCAAAAGGGGAATGATAATGCAGAGAGAGAGAAAGGGAGAAAGAGAGAGAGAGAGCATTTTGAGGGCACGGGCCCAGTGGTGACCTGTTCCAGCTGAAAGACTTTCAATGCTTTCTCGATTGCGCTGTAGATGAAAAGGGTGGAGAGGCATTCACGTGTGAGACAGCGGTGTACAGCAGCCTGATAGATGAAACTACAGCTAGCAGAATAGTGGTACAGCTACAGGAAAAGGGCTTTAAGCCACTGACCCCTGAGACAACAAAATTGAAACTCAAAACCATCTGGTTCCATTTTCTGGCTGGATTAACCCACCTTAGACATTGTGAAAAAAAAAAAAAAAAAAAGAACTCCATGTTCACAGCACAGTGCAAGGCGGTTGACTTTAGTGCCTTCTGGGAAACATAGTCCCAGCCTAATTCTGTATCGTGGGTCACACAACAGCACCTGGTCGCACTTCAGTGCTACCACAATCCAGGCAGTTAACGGCTCAGTCGGTACGACAGGGGCATGTTCTTTAGAGGAATTACCCCACAGCACCCCACCGCATAAAATTTCTGCCTTTTGCCTTGAATGTCACCCAGTGACTGCCTTAAGCAGCACTTCTCCTTTTTTCACAGCAGGTGGCATAGCAGTTCAGGCTCCAAAGTCATGGCTGAAAGGGAGGCACTGGATACTCAGTTGGCCACCAAGAGTAAAGGGGAACACGAGTGACAGGCAGCTCAGAAAATGCACGTACATGTAATAATTAAAGCCAAGAAATTCATGGGGGTGTCGAGACCAGGAAAGGACCCACGCGGGGGAAGAGATGCCAAAACCCGACATCCCAGGTGTTCAAGGATTAGGGTCATGGTTAGTAGGCGGCCCGATTGTCATTCTAAAGCAGCCCACCGTGCAATTGCTAGAAACACGTGACCCGAGGACAGAAAGAAGCTGGAATTTGGGGACAGACGGACAACAATGTCGAAGGGGAAAAGCGGCACTGAACAACGTGTGTGAAAACACGCGCGGCCGGACCAAAGCACACGGCAGAGGAGGGTGTCGTTTCATGGATAAAACTAAACACCCCCCCCCCAGTGCATGGAAGGGTATAATTCCTCTCAGCATCTTCACCAAGGGCTGCCCTATCAGGAATCACATAACGAGGCACAGCCTGAGGTCTTCAGCCTGGAAAGAAAACACCTCCAGCCAGGGTGAGGCGCTGTGTACATCTGACTTGGACAACTAATGCATAAGAAAGCCATCTCCAGGGAAGCACCAGTCATTCAGAAAGGAAAGGGGGGCCTTTTCTCACTGACCCAGACACAGTAACGCAGATGGATTCCTGGTTCAAACCACCTTCCCAGAATGCCCTTGGTTTAGGACAGGTCCTATCTACACACACACACACACACGCCATGTACTTCCTCCTGCTCTGAGGGACATGTTTCACACCACTACTGAGATCTCCTCAGAGCTCACATTCATTGCAGGCAGATGGACACATTTCTTAATCTGGCCTTTAAAGCTTCCCAGGCTCCATTAAGACAAACAACTTCAAATGTAATTAAACAGTCCGTCACACCATATCAATGAACATTTATTATCAATAAATCGGTAAGAAAAATGTTCAGATGTTTCGGTAATGAAGGGCCCACCTCGGTCCTGAGAGGGGTAAGTCCCTATAACTCAGCTGGGCTGAACTTGACTTTGGTGGGACCCAGTCTGTCATCTGGGCCTGTTCTCCAGGTCCCAAGAGAGCCAGCTAATGAGAGAAGGTGGTAATGAGGAATTCATCTACAATGCGACACATCTGCTCTCTGCCACAGTCCTCATTAGGCGTGTTTAATTTGCTTATTTTTCTGATTTTTTTGTGGGTGGGTGGGGGGTAACTCCCCGAGGACACCTGTTTAATCAAATTAATTAAGGTGGCCTTAGCCCCCCCCTCAATTCACACTGCGGTCGCTTTACACGATCATTTTTGTAAAGTTCCAACACATAAAAATCCCCTTAATTAAGCAGAAAAAGCATCTGAAAATGTTTTTCCAGTCCTCGTTAGGGACAGCCCCTGAATTCTGCGAAACATTTACACATCTCCGCAGACGGTTATGCGAACGTAGGTGGGAGACAGGGGCTGACGTGTGTCTGTGTGTGCCCCGTGGGCTGTGAATGTCCAGGATCAGGCTGCGTGAGTCCATCCACTGACTGTGCCTGTAGAGGGCGCTGTATGCAGCCAACACACCTTCCCATGGTGGGCATGCCACACCATTAATAAAGCAATCAGCGAATCATGAGAATACACGCGGTCTGTGGCTGATGCTGAAACACAAGGTACCCTTAACGCCGGTTCAGATACTAGCTCCGGTCTGTTACCTGAGCAACACAGACCATGTGACCTGGTCACCATGGAAATGCCACCTGGCAACACATCAAAACAAGCGAGCTGTGAGTCATGAACAGGAAGCTGCGCTCTGATTCTGTCAGCTGCTGTCTGTGAAAATCTTGTCGATTCTTCTCACCCCACTGTGACGGCGTGTGGCACCAAATAGACCAAAGATTGCAGACTTTACTGTTGTCACGGAAACTGCAACCCCAGCCTGGACACTCGGACACTCAAGTCGAATACGTTTCCCAGAATCCTCTCTGCGAATGCCAGTCCATCACGTTATAAATGTCTCCACCCTCATTCAGCATTACGGTGGCTTCCTCTTCACTTGTGACGGTTGCCAGGGAAACCTCTCCCCTCCGGATATTCCTCCCCCAGCACAGGCATTATTCTCATGCCTCCACCTCTAACCAGCGCACTTTTTAGACCTGCCTGTAGGTGCCACTGCCACTCGCCGAGAGAGCCGGACTCTGCCGGATCCTGACGACGGTGCTCAGCCCGTTTTAGACCTGCCTGCAGGTGTTACCGCCCCTCACCAAGCCAGTGGAATCTGCTAGATCTCGTCGAGGGTGCTCGACGTGATGCCGTCGGGCGAACCGCCTCCGCGTTCCTTGGGAAGACGGTCACTGCTTGGGCCCAGGAGCGCTTGTTTACATCCGGCAGAACCAAAATTCTGCATTTCTCCAGATTAGGTACTTACAGAGGAGCGTGTTGAACAACACACAGAAAGACACACGCGTCTGAAACGAAAACAGAACCACACACACACACACACACGTGTCAGCAGATGAACACAAACTGTCACACAGTCATATGAGCCATTTAGGATGCACTCGCAGGCACAGACAGAAAGGGGGCGTTCTTTCTGTTAAACACACCGATATGGCAGGTGCCCGTGGAGGTGGTGGTGGAGCAGGGGCAGGGCACACAGTCATCGGTCAGGCTGCCGGCGACACTCCTGTAGAAACTCGCCTTGCATTCCTCACAGCCGGGTCCTTGTGTGTTACCTTGGCAGTCCAAGCAGGTGCCTGATGGAAAAGCGATAAAATGTCAGCAATAAACCTTAGATTTTCACGCTGCGTCTGGTCATTCAAGATGTAAAACATTCCGCTGTTCAGGCAGAGTCAGGTTTATATATAGTTTACAGATAACCTAAGCACACCAAGGCGTTGTCTTCCTAATGACCCTCCAACACGTATCATTCACCACGGATGCAAATTAATGATCACGTTTGGGGGGTGGGGGGGGGGGGCACAGGACTGCCTGAAAAACTCTACCCCCCCCCCGCCAGCCACACTCTACAGGCATTGATTATGGGCCAGTGTGTTTGGGGTTGCCGAGCATGTAACTGTAATG
>JAACJT020000829.1:0-14244 GCA_009936485.2 Gymnarchus niloticus | reverse complement strand
GTCCCCACTATACAATGTGAAATGGCCTTGAAGAAGTCCCCATTATACAATGTGAAATGGCCTTGAAGAAGTCCCCATTATACAATGTGAAATGGCCTTGAAGAAGTCCCCACTATACAATGTGAAATGGCCTTGAAGAAGTCCCCACTATACAATGTGAAATGGCCTTGAAGAAGTCCCCACTCTAGCATGTTTATTACTAATACCTATTGTCTTTCTCCTTCAAACTGCAATTTCACTCTGGATTAAAGGCCATTGCCACTGCTTTAAATTTAACCTCACAGTTGGAAAAATTCACTGAGCTTTTGCATGTGAGTTGATAACTTAGACATTCACTGTCAAATGCAATTTGAGGGAATTCTGAATCCTAAGACATCATAATGAACAGAGAAGCATAATGGATGGCTTATGGTGAGGATTTGAAAGCCTAATTTGATGCCCAACTTTTCAGGTAATCAAGGAAATATATACTGGAAGGAAATGGAAATTTATCAACAAAATTTATCCAGGAAATGTATACAGGCTGACAGAATAAAGAAAATAAAACATGTTGAGACTATAAAATGGCAGAAAGAACAAGGCTCATGTTGTCTCAGGAACTCCCTAGGTGCTTTTGAGAATATTAGAAGACTGGAGGATTTCAAACACCCTTTAAACGCAGTAGCTTTCATTGATAAAAAATAGTAATGACTCCTTTGATGCGGTACATTGTAGTTGAATTGACACTTTAGTGAAAATTTGTGTATTATAAAAGAGTAATCATGCATCCATTGCATTGTCTTGAGATTTTTTTTAAATATTTCAGTCTACTGAATTATGCCAATTCTTCTTGTAAACCTGCATTTTTTCCCCAAGAGAACACTATAGTAAAGTGGAAGCTGATTTCTCCTTTAATATGATGGAAAAGTAGGGGGAGGGGAAGTTCACAGCTGGGTACACGTAGGAGGACAATCTGTAACATCACTCAAAACCCGGACAAATACGGAACAATGAATTCCTTTGTGCTTTCGGGACAAGGTTCTCAATCTCTCTGGATGAATGAAGCAGACTGGCACAAGGTATATGGAGGTATGCTATCTAAATATACCAGCAGCAAAGCATATCTATCAATTGTTCACACAGGCCTGGGGATTGTAAAAAAGTCTGTGATAGACCAACGATGTTTGTCTGTACCAAGGAATGTGTTCTTTATATTTGTTGGTGAACTGGAGTGGCCTGCCTTCATGGTTCTGTAGTCTTCCTCCTAAAATGAAGAGCTGTTAAAATGCACAGTGTAGACATGTCTTTGTACTAAAACAGCTGTCTTATGAAGACCACAATGATTAGCATATGGCTATAGCCCCTGAAGTTGTCCTCGGGAAGCCCCATGTTTTGCCGTATTCTGTCTGCCTTTCACTTGGTCCACATCCTGTGAATGCCCTGCTTCAGTTATTTCAATGACAGCGTCCTACACAGTGAAGAGATCGACAGTGGGCACAGAAGCGGGACCACCATTCACCATCCCCTCCCATCGCTTCCTCTCTTTCTCTCATTTGCCATTTCTTTGTCATCCACTGCTGTGGCTTCACCCATTTTAAAATCCCAGGATTGACATCCTTCACTGAACATTCCTTCACACTGCCGCTCTCGCTCGATCCCCCTGCCCCTGTCCTGTCATGCTTCTCTTCTTCTCTCAGAGCAGCAGACACATCTTTACGATTGCAACCTCCCACAGATACTGTTCTTTTTTTTTTTTTTTTAAAACACAGGCACACCCGCACACGTGACAATTAACACAGCTTTGCTAGTAAACATATCCATCTTTTACAGCTTCTTAACTGTCGTGTCAGTTGCATGTCTGTGAGACGGTCGTAACCTATTTCATTTAGGGACCACTCTCACCGGAGCAGTGGTTTTCCACAAACAGCTACATTAAATCACAAGCTGGCAAGAGCTGGTCCCTTATGACCAAGCCATAAAATTTCCCTGTATCTCATAAATTTTTATTCCTCAAAGTGGATGCGAAAACAAGCTATTTGGAAGGCTCAAAATAATTAAGCCATTGCTGGGCACCAAACTCCAAGAAGCCGCGTGTGCTTGAATGAGTGCAGCCCACCATGGAGAGCTAAGATAAGCCTGTTATCATCCCAGCTTGAAATATGCAATCCTCCATTTTACCATAACTGCTTGGAAGACCATCTCCCGAACTTGAGCTTTATTTACATTTCCATTTGACTCGTTCGGCAGACGCCTTTGTCGAAGGCGACATACAGTTAGGGAGATACATCATCTCATGCACCAGTTAAGGAGCTACCTGGGGCTTAAGTGCAGCTAGGCTGAGTATCCGGTGAGGGACCAGCGACAACGTAGAGGTTGGCACAAGAGAAAGAGCTACACAGCGAGCAAGGAAAACCCAGCTGAAGCTATTTACAAAGAAAAAAAAAGACCAAGAGTAAGGTCAGAGCAGATCAACACGAAAACTTAACGTGAACAAGGAAAACTGATGACCTGAAAGATCCATCGCTGGATGACTCAGACATACACTACCAGTAATCAATACACTTATTATAGCAGATTTTGGTTTATGTTTAATCACCTCTAATTATTACACCATAAAAATGCTGGTTTATTTTATTCATGACAGAAGAAATTCATTGTATGGTCTGAAGTGAACATCAATGTAATGATTGTATCCCTGCTGGTGGTAGCCATATTTGGTCTTGTGCCATAAGACGTTGTTCCTTTCCCTTGCCCCTCCTAATCTTCCCCAGGTTGTACACTAGGCATCTATATTTATCAGGGGGCAACAAATTTTTATATATCTGTAGGGTGAAACAAGGGCCCTACACCAGCAGGCTAAAAGTACCACTGAAAATTCCTTTACCGGGAAATTTAGCACACAGAAAGTCCTTTGAACAATAGGGTGGTCAAATGATTTATCCTATAACCTTTTTCGCATGTAGCTCTTAGTCCAGGCCTTTCATTAGTTTTGGTCTGCTACACCTCACAGACCACCTTGGAAGCAGTATCTTTAAAAATATGGATGTCAGCCTGATCCTGACCTCTTTCCACAGGCTGCCAGATATTCTACACATCACATGTAAAACTGTTGCTTGCCTTTTTGGAAAAACAGTAGGATTTCAGCTTTTAAGGACTGCAAGGCTACTTTGTTCCTGAGCTTCTGAGTGACCTTGCGTCACTAACCACCGTTATGCTCTTTAGTCATTGAATAAGTTGCCCAAATCACTCTGAAGTCCTACAGTCAGTAACAGATCAAAAGTTCATCTTTTCATACGTTACTTAATTATCTTTTAAACACTGTGCAATTGGCTTTCGGATCATTAGCAAGGTCAGACTTCTTTCATTTTCCCTCCAAGAACACTCTGTAGATAAAAAAACATGGCTCCTGATGTTTGCCAGCAGTCGTCATAAACGTGTTGGACCAGAATTAATAATTCAGAAGGTTTTCCTTGCTGCTACCTGTAACAATTTTAGCAGAGATTGCTTTCAACAAGACTATTTTCTTGCTGGATGGCATTTTTGGTTAAAGCCACAGTGACGGAGTGTCACCTGCCTTGTGCCTTATGCTTTCCGGAAAAGACATCCTGCTCACAATGATCTTTAACCGGATAGGTGGTTATGGAATATGGAAGGGTTATTGATTAAACCCCTTCTTGTCATCTTGTTAAATGCTCTGTGGTATTTTGTTTGCCACCATTTATAAATTTTCCTCACAAAATCTTCAGATAAAGTGAGACTCATTATCCCAACATGAAAAATATGTGTCTACTGACCTTTTATATCCTGTGTTATTAAATTGTTAATAAAATTCCAATACTTTTTCAGGTGATGTGAGCCAGGAGGATACCTCAAAGCTGAGTTGGCATCCGTGCACTTTCTTGTATAAAGATTTATTGCTGCTTATGCTATAATGAAAATCGTCCTTTTATACACATGCACATATTAATATTTATACATTGATCTATTTTTTATACTCAGCTCTTTAAAGATCTGAGTATCAAATAATCTTATTATATTTGCATTCCACAATATCATTTTGTTGTTGTGTTAGGTCTGGGTTTTTTGTTGGTTTTAGAATCAGAATCAGAATATCTTTATTGTCATTGTAACGGGTACAACGAAAGGTTGACCCATAATTTATCTTGTGCTTATTTGAACAATTGTTCTCTAATTTCTTTTGTGGTTGAAATATTCATATAAACAGTATTTTGGGGATAAGAGCATATTAAATGGTTCACCAGATGAGTGGTGAAAAACTGCATGATAAGGGCATTATGATAACAACTTGTCTCCTCCTGTCTCATAGCATAAATGGCAGAAAAGCAAATTATGTTGGTGATGACATTATTTAAGTCCTGTGGCCAACATCATGATCTTAATTTGTGACTGGTTTTCACTTAACACGTAAAAATATTCTTGGCCTGGGTTCCTGACTGCAGTGGAGAAAAGAACAATCGGCTTTTTCGTCCCACTCTTTAGCCTGGTTCCACCTTTATTTCAGCTCAACAAAGCAGTGTATTCAGCACCACTATGCTGAAGTGCAACACACAGTTGTACAGTCCAAAGCAGAATGCAGATTGGCTTATACCACTTCAAAAACATATCATTTAGCTTGAAATGGGCCTACAAATGTGCAGGAAAATGTATTGGCGTCTTGCAGCTCCGCAACACAAATAACATTACAAGACCTTTATGGAAACTCTCAGTATGGTAGGAGGACAGGATGTTTTCGTATATTTAAAAAAACAATTCTCATGCATCCAATATCTCATCAGAAATAACTGCTAAGAAAAATTTATTGTGGCATTTTTTTTTTTTTTTCAGTATAAACCTAGCAAGGTACTGGTAACGAATATGCAGGCCGAATTCAAGTGCAGAGTAGAACCTTTAATCTATGTCAAAACCAGAACAGACAGGATTTCCAAAATCAGAAGGAATATACAAAAATATAGTAGGGGTCACATGTAAAAATGGTCAAAATCCAAAACATGTCAATCAGCACAGTAAACAAATCCAAGTCCAAAATGCAGAGACAGAGAACTGGCAGGGACCATGCACAGGTAAACCAGACAGCAATTATGAGCCCCTCAGTAGTGTCATGGAAACTCAATGCCTCACACGGAGGTACAAAAGCTGGGCAGAACATTAAGGAACCAAGTCACTGAATAATTCAACATAGCTGATAGTACTCTGGAGATGAGGAACAAAGTCAGGGTAGGTGTGGCTAGTAAAACCAGTTTGATTTGTTTGGCTGTAGTAGGTGGCTGGGTCTGGGCATGGCCATGACAGTACCATCGCCCCAATAGGAATTCATTTGGACATATCACATTTCTGCCATCAAGCTTTTACATTCTTCTATTTTGCATTTGTAAAACAGTTATTTTCTGTTTCTTTCTGTTGTAAGACTTACTGGCTAAGTGAAATGGGCAGAATTTTTTGAAAAATATTATAATCTGAAAAGGAGAAAGGTTGACAGCTAATATCAAGTGTGCTTGCAAATGGTATTGATAGAATGTTGACTGAAAAAGTGACAATATACTAAATTTAAGTTTAAGTTATGTTTATGTTGGTGTAAAACTATGATTTTATGTCTGTCAAAGTATGTCAGTTTATATAAATCAAGTCACCCCAGAAATCGAACAGAGTAATATGCTAGCGAAGGATTTACACACAATAATTTCAGCATATTGTGGAAAAAAATTGCTGCTTCAAGTATTTTCATGAAGGGTAGAAAGGTTTGTGAAGTTCTCATTGACGGAGGCGCTTTAATCTTTCAACGCTGGAAAAGTCAGATGAAGTGCTATTGAAGACAATAGGTTCCATTATGGGGTTTGTTAATAGGTAGCGTGTAGCTTAACATGGTTTAGAATTTGATGTAGGCTTGCTTTGAGAGCAGGAAGGATGAAAAACATGAAAAAAAAAATTGGTTTACCATCCATTTTCAGGTTTTGCAAAAACCAAATACTCTCAGCTAAGTACTAAGATGAACTGGCATCAAATTCTGTGGCCCTGTTTTGAAACGGCCAGTTGGTTCTGTACTCAGTTGAATTAAAAGTATTCTTCTAGATTGGGTAGAAAAAAAAAAAAAATCTGCTTCATTTCAGTACAATAATTTCTGCTGGCATTGCAGTGCATTAAAACATTAGTTGAAACATTTGGGATAGAGTGCTTGATATTTTGTAATTGTCCCTATAAGTAGGAGCTTTTGCATTTGCAGTCAATAAAAAATTCTCTGAAAGCCAAAAAGTAGGTCCTTCTCTGCTTGTCAATTGAATTGTACTGCAAATAAAAAGAAAAAAAAAACATCAACACGTGGTTGAGTGTATCCAGAAGCAGCAGTTGCTTATTCCCTGTCTGTCCAAAACTATTTCTGGGGGGTAATTTCAATGAACTGAACCCCTACAGACTTCACGAAAATCAGGGTTCATGCAATGGGCAATGGCAGACCTCACAAAGTTAAAGCTTCTACGTGCTTGTACAACTTCCTGACAGTACAGTTCAAATGAGAAGGTCTTTAGCGATAAGGTCGGGCTTGCCAGTAAGATGTATGTCCAATCACAAATGATCTTGGGTATAAATGTGGCCTCATTATGTTGACTGAGAGCACCATAATGTGTTGGACGCTAAGTGGACTGAAGACAAGCAAAACACATCTAGGGGAAAAAAAAGGTGATTTACTTTCGGATTAAAGGTAGCTGGCAACATTTACAATGGTACAAAGGACAGTTCTGGATCTATTCAGAGGTTACCTTTTATTGAAAAGGCCAGCAGTACTGGACAGAGTTTATTGTGGAGCAGAGTGGTGACGTTCCAACAGTAGGCTTAGTAAAAGAATGAGAAAATGTTACGAGTCTGGAGGGAGAAAGCAAGTAGACCGGCAGAGATAATGACAGCCCTTTAGTACATCCCTGTCTGCCCAAACCAACTAGCTTAAGACCATAACAAGGAATTAACTGAGGCTAAATCTGATGGCTATTTTCTTCATCTCTGCACCTTGAAATCCCACTCCTACCTCATGAGTCCACACAAATCCCCATGGCGCTTCAACGACTACTCCGAGTGACATTTTAATTGTGACAGCTGCTAAAGAAAATGCTTTTTTTTATATCACAGCCATCACGGCCATTTTTCGTAGGTGTTAAATTATGTCCGGTCTTTGCTACCTTTGCTTCCTTTCAGTCATCAGAAATGATAACTCGGCTGCCATATGGAGATTACACGCAATTACATCTCTTATTTGAGATACGGAGTTCCGCCATTAACCCTGAAGATACTGGCCTTAATGTACAGCGTCTGAGAATGCTTCTACTCGAATGATTGACCCTCTACTCTGACTTAAAGGGCTTTATCTCCCATGGTTCCTTTTTGCAGCCTCTGAGGAGGATGGAGCCACAATCGCATCAAATTATCAACTATCACACAATCTGTTATATCATTCCACTGATATCTCCCAAATCACACAGAATGTCAATTTGAAATAGGGGACCTTATTAATGTCGATAACTGGGGGCTTCTCACGTCACGTGCCCAAAAGATAAGGCTATATTTACACACGGAAGCATACACATGGGCTCCAATCACCTTAGTACCTTGGCATTCTTCTTAGTAAGAATGGATTTTTTTAATATAGATTTATTTTCAAGTAAATTATCAGCAGTTAAACTGGGTTCTACTTCACATATTTTATGAGCAATGGTTGTCCCTCCAACAGGGTTACCATTGTAACTTATTTAAGAATGAGGGGAATAATGCAGCCTGTGTACAGGTATGAGCCCCCCCATACCAACAACATCAGGACAACATCATTATCCCTAGTCTTTTATTATTTTTTTTTTTGTTTGTTTCGCTTGAAAAACACTGCCATGCTTTAAATTCCTATGTATGTTCAGCTAACAGCTAAATATTCAGGAACATTCACTGCAGTAAGTGTTATTAATTGCTTTATTTGGTTGAGGATGTTGTTTGTTCCACATCAACAGTGATTCTCTCATAAAAAGTAGTTCAAATTTTTCCTCACTCATTTTCAGGGAAAGACTCAGGTTCGTCTCATGCCTTCATTTTCACAGTTTTAAGGATACTTTACAGGTCTTGCGATTACTCAAAATCACAAATGCCTCTTGACAGGGCCATTATGGATGAGAATGCCCCCATCGATTCATTTTAATCACCGTGGTTTTCATTACATCATGAATTTTAATGGAAAGCTTCTAATAAGAACTTGTAACTTTAACAATATGCAGAAGGCACTGACACACTATTCAATGAGAAGTCCCCACGATGGTAACGTGCCAGTTCTATTGTTCTGGTGCTTGTCTCCAAAATGGCCAGCATGGAGCTATGATGAAGAGAGTGTGGAGGCTGCTGTTGTTTGCTCATCCAGCGAGGTTAATGAGGGCAAATGCGGCAATGAGATCGCACATGTGACACGGTTAGCTGTACAAACCCTCGCTGTGTTAAACAATAGATTTTTTAAATGGGGGAAAAAAAAAAAAACTCTTGTGGAACAAAGTGGATGCTCTCCAAGCAGCCAACAATTTTGGACTAAAGAGCTTCTTAAGACGACCATATTGTTTATATGCACTCAGAGCCAGTGGAGCTCTGCTGCACTCATCTATAAAAGCACTTCTCACGTCTTGCACTTTTCCTCTAGTACCAGAGCAGTTTTACTCTTCTTAATAGTTCCAGCTGCTATCATTCAGGCGACATCATCATCATCAGCAGGCTGATGAGGAAAACACTCACATCAGGAGGTCATGGCCTGGTGAATACGGGTCTTTTATTAGGGTTGAAAGCAAAGGAAACTTCTTCCCTGTCCAGTATTAAAGACATCTAAATTTCCTTAAGTCTATTTCTATTTGTTCTCTTTTAGTAATTTCCATGTACTGCAGAGTTCTGATTCTTTCTGACTGAGTACTGATTCTGTGGTCTACCATACATCTTAGTGCTAGCCTGTTTCATTGTCCTCTTGTGTTCTCTCTCCATCACATGAGCTGACCATTTGTACTCACTCACTCACTCACTCTGGAGCTGGTCAACTGCACAGAATCGACTTCATCCTGACAAAGGAAAAGACATGGTATGTCCTTTACATCTGTGTGGATAAGGATTCAAAGCAGCAGGATAATGACCCCAAACACACCACAAATCTTAGCAAAAACAGGTTGAAAGCTAAAGATGAGCAAGGAGTCACAAGTGCTTTCCTCACCAGTTACCTGACCTCAAACCCATTAAAGATTTATGGAGCACTTGAAGATCGAAAAAGCTTGGCTCACGGTAACTGGTTACCGGTTTACCGTGATCCAACATGTTGCTCACATTGTTATTGTGATTATATCATTTGTAATGAAAAATTTTGTATTGAATTAGAAACAAATGCAAAATAGAAACATTTTTACTAGTATCAAACTTTTGGACCCCACTGTATATCCTTGAGTTGATCTGCCTGGTCACATGACCTTTATGCCCCAGTTATAATGCCAGGCCAGACTAGACTCTTTAGTAATAAACAAAGCATATATTACTGTTGTTGTTTTTCCAACTTTGGCCTAGCCTGTGTTGTTATCATTGCAAGTTCATTGTGTGGAAGAGGTATGGATTATCATAAAACTCCTGTTTAGCTTCCTCACCAACAGACAGGGTTAGCTTCAACAATAGAAAGTAGTTAGGGAAAGTAGTTTTACTTATGATTGAAATGTTTAGCTGCCCTTCAGCTTTGCGCAGCTTATTTTTCTATGTTGGTGTTTTCCATGATTCAACACAGAAATTAGGCAAAAGTGATGCTTTAGAGTTTGCGCTAATTCAGATTCAGATGTCTTCTTTTATGAGGAAATTTACAGTTCTTATCTTGAGTTCTCGACAATCCATGTGGGTAAAATTCTGCCTACACAGAGTACTGTATATTACACATACTACAGGATATGTATTCCTGGCAATCCACCAATTATTTAATGAGTGCATGGGAAAAAAATATAAAAAATGTCACTATAAATTAAGAAAAAAGAAAATGTTTTTAAGCAGTTCCTCCTATCTGAAGCACGTTAAAGGTTAAATATCAGGATTTAATCTGTCATATTTTCACTTTACTAATTTATAAGGAGACATTAATTATTAGCATACTATAACGAGATAAGGGAATCAGTGTTGTGGTGAGACTCCCCAAGTCCGCTGCTGCTCCAGGAGCTTGCTGGTAGCTTTGGAAAAGTATTTTTAATTGACAGCTGATGAATGCCCCTCAGGACAGCGTTTAAGCTGACTGGCGATAGTCAAGGGTGGAGTCAGGCCAAGATCCTGAGGGCAAATAGCTGCAGTGTAGGACGACACAGAGCAGGGGATCGTATGCAAATCAGAGGAGCTGGCCAGCCTTGGTCATTGGTAACGAGGCCACGCCTTTTCACCTGTTGCCCAGCAACCACATGCAGATGCGAGGAGCCACGTGCCACCTCAGTTATTTTAGGTCTGGGTTCGAGATTTTTTTTTTTTTCTTGTTTTACACTACTTAGCGAGTGACAGTGCATCTCATTAGCATTACTAGTGATTGATTTTCTTCTGTTTACAGTGTTTAAATAAATTCTGTGCCACATTGTTTTCCATATGCTTCCTTTGCAGGTGTGTTTCAAGTTTTGGCAATTATACATATGCATATAAAAAAACAAGTTCTGTGACTTTTCAGACACTTTAACACAAAGACACATAGCTAGTTAAGTGTATGTAGTCAGGCATCATTAAAATTTACTAATCCTGAGGCAATGTAAAAGTGGATCACTTTGGATGATCAGGTTAGACGTGGCCTTGGAGAAGATGCTGATGGGTCAGCAGACTGTTTTAAAATAGCCATTAGAAGATTTTCTTTACCTTTGTCTTCTACTTTGGCCTCAGTTACAATTATGGTTCATTAAAACCTTAGTGAGAGCCATCATTTGCCCAAGTGACAGATCAGCATGCTTACAGGCTCCTTACCTGATGTCACATCAGCCCCTCAGATGGGAGTCAGACATCTGCGAGTTTGAGGACTGTCCATACAATCACATCTTCTAATTAGCTGCAAGCCACCCAGTTTCCTGGTATTGTTAGCTATGCAGAGGAAGCCTCATCCTCCCAATTAGAATGGATGAACTCTCTCACCAGAAACCCTCCATCTTCAGACTGCTTTGTCATCAGCTCCTCTTTCATCTTCCCCAACTCCGTGCCTGTTGCCAGCTCTGCCATCAGGTGGGATAATCCCACTGTGTTTCTCAGCTAATTCCAGGTCACCCAGTCAGTCAGAGCTCACAGAGGGAAGCTCCCCCTCTGATGTTGAGTCTTTTGATATCCATTAGCATGCTGGTTTATATCCCCATCTTATTACCCAAATGGCTAAATGTCATCTACGGCAGACATGACCCCAGCTCGCACATAAACTGTACTTTGTTACACAGAGTCCAAGAGATGGTTTTCTTCTCTGCTGGATGTGATTTTCAGATGGATCCTTGTGGAGTTTGAAAATGAAGTAATTAGTATGTATCAGCCGGTGAGGAATCGCGTCTCTGTGTCGGGAGCAGTGACCATGCCAGGTTTCTCCCTGGACATTAGAATCACTCCGCTGTGCGATCATCCACATCCATTTGCTCAGTCACGTAAATTTGCCTCCCGGGCGATCTTCAGCTGCATGGATATACGAAAACCTGATTTGTGTTGTAAAGCTCAGTCTCGCATGTCCAGTTGTGAGCTGTCACTCATCGCTGTCCTCAGACCTGGAAATCACAGCTGGTTAGTTTGCATTAGTTAATTTCAGGGTTGGTAGGGTGCTGGTTGGGGTTCCCAGTGCTGCCATTTGCAGCTGATTGAGGGTTTGAGCCCACATTTCTCAAGAACAGTACCAGCTACATTGACAACAACTAAAAAGTGTGAATTGCCTGTGGTGCCATTGAGTGATGTCTTTGTAAATAAAGCTTTGAAATTTAAAAAAATACATTGAAAGGGGTTGCCTGACACTGTTATGCCCTCAAGGAAAATACCAGAGCATTTTCATTTCTTAAGCAGCCCAACTACAATAAAACAGCCACCTGTGTCTGTCTGTCTAAATCACTTTGGAGTGATTAATAGCAGATACATCCATACACCTTCCAACTACTTATTCTGGTCAGGTTTTTGGGGGGCTTGAGTCAGGTAACATTGAGCACAAGACAGGGCAACCCCCTTGGAGAAGTTGCAAATCTGTTGCAGATTAACAGCAGATGATTGTGATTTTTTTTTATTCTCAGTCTGTTCTATATTCTCCAGATGCCAAGGTTGCACTTTACTGAGGCACCACATGGAAACATTCAGGGTAACTTTCAAACCTTAAAAGGTAGCTAATTCAGGTACATGGTGAGAGGGAAAACAGAAAAATCCTGCACTACCACCCTGAGCCATGCACAGTTAACAAGACTTATTAAAAACTTTGCCTCAAGACTCAGAAGAATTTTTAGCCAAGGGAAGCTGAAAGTTTCCTTTCTGTCCCTGGTCTTTACAAATCCACTTGTAATTTTATGAGCAATCCATTAGTAAATTTAAGCGAAAAGCCTTGCAACACTAATAGCTAGTAAATAACTGCAAGAAATGGCCCTTTGAGGCAAGAAGCAAAATCAGTTTTTCTGATGAGAGTAGAAAAAAATTCAATGAAAACACCTCTGATTCACAGTTCTAGAAGTGTGATACTTGCGTGGTTTGGAGGTGCCGTTAGCAGGGTGGTTCATGAACAGTGCTCAGGGTGCAGAGGCAACCTTGCATAGGCCTAAAGCCCTGAGTGTCTGCAGGTCCAGCATTTATTTCAGCCCCGGCTAGTGAGTGAGACATACAGAGCTTGTATGGCCTCCTTATATTTCTTTGTTTTTAGCCAGAAAGAACCAGATATTCCTCAGGCTGTGATTGCCGGAATGTCCCCTAATTCGGAGCGCAGCCCAGCTCAGGCCAGTTTGCCTTTCGCTAGGCAGTGATGTATTACAAATCAGCAAGTTCATAATGAGAATATGGCTCATAAAGCATATCACCTACAGGTACAGTAAATCTGCAGTTTAAAGCAGGGACTTGAGTGGCAGAGAGCACTTTGGCAGTGTGGTGGTGGGATTATTTTGGTCAGCGAGGCACACGATATGTCTCTTCCTACCCCGTCTTCAGCAGACATGAACTTACTAAGTCTCTCCCAAGCACTCCAAGAGGGCGAAGGTCAATTGCCTTGTTAGAGGGCCATTGTAATACTCCCCCATTTATTAGGATGTTTGCATTCCTGAGTTAGTGTGCACATTTATGACAGTTTGGAGAAATGTTGATTTAATGTTTGAAGTGGCCTATAATATTAAAAAGGTATTAATAAATCAAGGATTATTTGTATGGATTGATGATGGTGCCTCATTGGCTAGCACTGTAGCCTCATTTCTTCAGGGTTGGTTGGTTGACTCCCGCCAGTCCCCTATGCGTGTGCAGGATGTCTTTTCTCGTCACGCGTGTGTGTCTTCCCTTGAGGCCCTCGTGTCCTCCAGCGGTGTCTGGTGTCTTGAAATGGGCTTTTGTACATCAGTGGAATCAACTCGTAAAAGGTCTGCGCGGAACTGCCAGCTGCTAAGTGGTAATGAATATGGATATATGGATAATAATGGACATCTCAAACCTGTATATAGTGCCCTCCATTATGTTTGGGACAAAGACACATTTTTCCTTGATTTTCCCCTCTGCTTCACACTTTAAAATTTCAAATCAAGCAATTCAGATGTGATTAAAGTACACATTCAAGAATTTAATATAAAGTCATTTGCACACATTTTGGTTTAGCCATGTAGAAATTACAACACTTTATACATAGTCCCCCTCATTTTAGGGCATCATAATGTTTGGGACATAGCAATGGTAGGTATAGTAAAGCAGTCATGTTTAGTACTTTGTTGCAGATCCCTTGCATGCAATGACTGCTTGAAGTCTGCGAGTCATAGACATCAACAGATACTGACTATCTTCTCTGGTGATGCTCTGCCAAGCCTCTAATGCAGTCACTTTCAGCTCCCGCTTGTTTCAGGGGGATCTCCCTTTAAGTTTTGTCTTCATGATATGGAAGGAATGCTCATTTGGATTTAAATCAGGTGACTGGCTTGGCCATTCAAGAATTTTCCATTTTTTAGCTTTGAAAAACTCCCATGTTGCCTTAGCAGTATATTTGGGATCAGAATCAGAATCAGAATATCTTTATTGTCATTGTAACGGGTACAACGAAATTAAGTGCAGTCCCTGTGTCAG
>JAACJT020000828.1:0-17626 GCA_009936485.2 Gymnarchus niloticus | reverse complement strand
GGGACCAAAAGATCAGTCAAGTATTCTGGGGCCAAACCATGCAAGGCCTTATAGGTAAGTAAAAGTATTTTAAAGTTTTTGTTGGCAAGTTAGATCTTTATGTATCATGTGATCACAAAAAAGTTTATAAATATTTCCGACTGTGTGTGATAGACTACAGTTAGTGTTTCTCCTCTAATTCACACCAGTTCAGCCACTATTTCACCAATGATTTCTCCTGGTATGTGTGCATCCAAGACCCTTTTTGCTGCCCAGCCAAAGACTTGGTAATCAAATTGGAAGAGCAACTCATAGAATTATAGTGCCACTCAAACATTTCATCAGCACTTGTTCTCTACTATCATTTTACTCAACAGTCATGAGTGAATTTCCACCATGAAACTACTCCTATTTGTATCAACATACATGTGTGAGGCAGAATTTTCAAAATACAGTAGACCAAGATGAAAACTAAATACAGAAATCAGCTGTGGGTTGAGTATGACTTGCACTCTCAAATATTGAGCCTCACATTGCACTTCTTTGCCAAATCAAGCAAAGAAAGTTGTCCCACTGATTGGGTAAAAACAGCTCACTGTGTACACAGGGTAAGCCTCTGAGTGGAATATTTCTGTTCTTAATCACATACATAATAATTACCTTTTTCGAAAAAAACTAAGCTAGGCATGCATGGAAAAAAAATCACAAAATGCTTGTAGTGTTTGAAGAATGACCTACTGCTCTTTTTTTATGTTCAAATCTTCAAAGTGCTATTGTTCACAAGCACTTTGTTTCCTGTGTTTATTATAAAATGTGTATGACCTGGAGTTTGCTCCAGTTGATCTATAAGGAAGGTCACACAAGCATAAAAATGTCATTTAGCCATATTATTATCCATATTTCATATTTTTAGTGATGGGGGACACGATATAAGTGTAAAAATTTTAAGACAGGTGTTTGTTTGAAATGGTTATGAACCCCTGCATTCAAATGAGCAAAGTAGGAAAAATCAATTGAAAGCCCTTAAAACACCATTGTTAATTATTGTTAAACTTTTTATTGGATCTCATGCTGAATCTTCAAAGTAAATTTCATTGCTGATATTCATCATTCATCATCATCATCCACTTTTGGCTGCTCCCGTCAGGGGTCACCACAGCGGACCAACAGTCTCCATCTCCTCCTGTCCTCCGCATCTCACTCTGTCACACCAACCACCTGCATGTCCTCCCTCACCACATCCATAAACCTCCTCTTTGGCCTTCCTCTTTTCCTCTTGCCTGGCAGCTCCATCCTCAGCATCCTTTTCCCAATATACCCAACATCTCTCCTCTGCACATGTCCAAACCGACGCAATGTCGCCTCTCTGGCTTTGTCTCCAAACCGTCCAACCTGAGCTGCCCCTCTAATTTACTCATTCTTAATCCTGTCCATCCTCGTCACACCCACTGCAAATCTTAACATCTTTAACTCTGCCACCTCCATCTCTGCCTCCTGTCTTTTTGTCAGTGCCACTGTCTACATTACCTACGCTAATTGTACAGAAATGTGTAGAAATTTTATAATATTACTGTAGCGACTCTCCTTTAGTTGTTTGTCAGTCTCTTATGGATGGTAAAGGTGGACCTGTTGGTTAGTTGCTCCATGTCTTTTTCCTTCTCCTAGATTATTATCCTGCTAAAAGACATTATACATCTCACCAAGGAGAAGACTGCAAAGCTTATCCCCAATGCCATCCAAATCATTACTAACAATGACAAGGTAAATGGAGGCCAGATGGTGTGGTTGTGTTGAGAGACCTACATATACTTGTAATCCGTCAATACTACTTATTTAGTACAGGGTAATGGTGACCCTGAGGCCTGTCCTAGGAAGCAGAGGACACAATTCCCACTACACTCTGGAGGTGATTTGAATCCATCAAAGTGCACACACTCACACATAATCAGTTTCGATGGGCAATTTAGAGTCACCATTTAATTTCATGCTTTTGTGCTGTAGCAAAAAAACCAGACTATCTGAATGAAACTCACAAACAAGGGAAAACACACACAGACCTAGATTTGGGTTTCAAACTCAACCCTGGAACTGTGAGCCTACAGTGTTCACTACTAGAGCGCTACTGCTGCTCTACATCTAATATTACATTTGATATTAATGTTTATCTTGGACGTTCCTAGAATATAAATGAGGCATATGAATATGGATCATATAAATATAAATGCAGTGCAAAAAGTTCTGATTTTCTCACTTTTTCTTGCCTGTCTTCTCTGTGTAATCTTTTCCAACCCTTTATGTGGCAGCACTTCTTTACTTCCTTTGGAGCAAGAGATCGCAGCTACATGATGATCTTCAGACTGTGGCAGAATGCTCTAATGAACAAGGTGCTGATTGTCTAACTCTCTCTAGTTCTGTATACCACCATGTCACAACGAACAAGAGTAGCACCTGGGTTCACAATATGCCATAGTTATGGTGCTCCGTTGAACAGGGTTGTGGTTCAATGCTTCCTCTTCCCTTCCTATTGTAGCCTCTCTCCCCAAAGGAGCTGTGGCACATTGTCCACCAGTGCTATGGCACTGAGCTGGGGTTGACTAGTGAAGATGATGACTATGTCTCCCCTACTGCTGATCATGTTAACAGCCTATTGTGAGTTTTCCAAACGTGTGATTGTTACTCTCAGACCTTTTTAGACTCTTCATTTTAGGGTATTATTTTGGAAATCTTTGAAAGTTGTCAAACATTCTGCATTCTTTAATAAAGGCAGAACACTTGATTTTAAAAGTTTTCAATAGTATTTTTTGTATTCTTTCACTTGATACTTCCTCCAGGGCAGGGGATGACCCAGTGTCTATGTCAGAGCTACTAGATCTGGGTTCTGTGCCTGTGGCTATGATGGGTTGCTCTTCCCCATCTGTTGCTGGGCCTGTCTCCTCCCTTCCATCTGGTCTACCCATAGAGGGGCCTCCATCCAGGTTCACTGTGGAGCCCAGTCCTTCTAGTTCCCATAGATCAACCCTCTCACCCTCAGGTTTGGTTCAACCTGGGAGAACATCAGCAGTAAGTCTTCACTGCACCAGACCTTAGAGGTAGAAGGCACTGGGGTTGGTTTTCAATGTGTATATGTCCTAATTTACTATGTTTGTTTATTGTAAAAAGTGAGTGGTCTAAGAACCAAATGATCGTGCTGTTGTGATTTGGATGACTTGAACTGTATGGATTATTCGGGTCATAAATCACTTTTTTTTTACGCAGATGATTACTGCATAATTTGATATAAATTTAAAGTTAATTGGCTTTGAGCCCTTGATATGTAGTAAGAAATAAGTAACCACTGAATTACTTAATATGTTTGCAGAACCTCAGTTGTGTAGATTTAAACATTTTTGGGCAGTGCATATTTTGATGTCCGATGTCTTAAAAGTAACATGTGAAATGGAAATAGTCCAGTAACAAAAAACTGCACAGTATGTATGATACTGTACTATACATTAACGTAGTTCTAGCACTGCTTTTGAAACTTATCCTCCCTTTATGTGTATTTTAGAACCAGGATAAGGCTGATGACACCCAGTCTGACTCAGTGAATTGCTTACTATCACCTGCACCACCAAGTTTAGGAAACATATCGTTACTGAATATCACTAATGACGAGGAGCTCCCTACTGACCCCAGCAACTCCTCAGACACACAGGATGAAAGTAAGTATATATTACAAAGCTGTTGGAGGCCAAGCTAGCTGGCTGTCTAGCTAAATAATTTAATCATTCAGTGATACATCATATGACCGCCTGATTATGTCAGTCCAGCAGGTTCATACAGTCTTGATAATATGTTAGCTATCACTGGTTGCTCCCCTTCATTGATGCCCATTGCTGTCACTTTTGTCTGGGGTTTAATTTCAAGATGTATTATTATTTTAGTCCAGTAAACTGCCACCATTTCCGTCCATTTTCTGTAATCCAATGTAGGAAAATCTGAGGCATTTTTCAGGAAAGACAGGGTTCACTTTGAATGGGATTCCTTTCTATCACATGATACACTTGCACACACAGTTCCACACTAATGGCATTAAGGATTTTTGGGGAACAGGATGGTGCCAGAATACCCCTAGGAATCTCATGTGAATTCCACATACATAGAGCCTGGTGTAGGAAACACATTCCCAGCTCTGGAGGTGCGAAGCCCCAGTTCACCGTTGAGCCACCATGCTGGGTATTATACTAACATATCTCTTCAAAATATGACAATTTTTGCAGTTGATATTGTTGCATTGTTGTTGTATACAGTTTGTGCATAGTATGATTGATATGATTGAATTTGCAGTTTTAACATTCATATTGCTTTTGTACATGTCTTAGACTCATCCCTGTTCCTTCTTGTTCTATGTCTGTGACCATTTTCCTTCTTTAGGTGAAGTTGAGTCCTTCTGTGCTGACTTAAGTGGCCGGCTACATATCAACACAACTTTCCGCATAGGGGTGGAAAAACTGCATGGCCTTCTCTTCTCTGCTGACACACACTTTATTCAGCACCTTTTTTCCCAGTGCCAGTTTACAGGTTTACATTTACGGTGCCTCTCCAAATGTCCACACCCAGCTCTGTCTCCTTTATTTTCTCTCTTTAAAAAAATCCTGTTTTTGCCGGAAGTCCAAATTTCATTGTTAAGCACATATTTCGATATATGTAAAAACACTGTAATGTACATCTATTACCACTATAATTGACAATACTTCATTTACTTCCGTTCAGTACCTTTTAAATGGCCATTTGGAAAAAATTGCTCTGCCGTAGAAGAGTCTAAACGGTTACGATCATAGGTTTATTACTGCTTTTTAATATTTCTCTATCTCTTTTAGACCTCAGGGTACAGGAGTGGCAGCAGGACCACAACATTGGAAATGTTAGTCGTCTGTTGAGTTATACTATAGCAATCAATAATCCCTTTGGACCAAAAACCGCCCGAGTTATGGAGACACAGGTCAGCTGTCATGCCTCTGGAGCTCTGTGCATTTGCGTTAATTTGCACAATCATTTGTCGTCACTTTCTGACCAGTTTTTTTCTGATACATTTCATTTGTAAATCCATTATGCTCTTTAAGATTTACATGTGGTTCATTTAAAAAAAATTGTGCCGAGATAAAATTGGCAAAAAGCACTTATAGTTTTTCAAGATGATCCTGAACTTCCAGTGTCCCATGGTTTCCTTTACCCAGACCCAGTACAAGAGCAGTACCCAAGGAGAGTGCTATGTGGTGGATTCAGAGGTTATAACCTCTGGTATCCCATACCAGGACTACTACTTCACTGTGCACAGATACTGCCTTACTTCCATCAACAGACATAAGAGTCGGCTCAGGTACGTTGAATTTTCTTTAGTGGAAAGTGGTAATCTTTTGGGGTGAGGTATTTAGGAGCTACAACACAAGAGGGAAATTTTCCATCTTTATTTGCTTCCATTCCCTTCTCCACAGGGTGTCCTCAGATATCTGCTACCGGAAGCAGCCCTGGAGCTTGGTTAAAGCCTTGATAGAGAAAAATACGTGGAGTGGGATTGAGGAGTACTACAGACACATGGGTGAGAGTGAAGCTAATTTTCAGTGTGCCTGTGTCAGAAATTGAGCTTCACTGTCACCCCTGTTTTAGTTTATTATTGTGGTGATACCAGAGACTGATATCTGATATCTGCCTCTTGGACTATCCATTATACAGCTAATCCTTCCTCCTCTTGCCAGTTCCTATCTTTACTGTGCAGCACTTAATAGTGGTATTTTTTTTTTTTTTTGCTCTCCCAATCTGACACTCTTGGCAGAGATGGAGATATGCAAGCTAGAGACCCTGCTTCAGTCCAAGGTGTCTGTGGTAGGAGCAGGCGGGGCCATCATCACTGAGACAGCCAAGACCCCCCAAGCCCTGCGCAGACGTAAGCGAAATTGCTCCCGACGGACAGGAGAGAGAGAACTAACAGGTTGCAATCCTGGTGACCAGGGAGAGAGAGGGTCTGGAGAGGAGAAGGAGAGGAAAGAGACAGGTAATATTAGTGAGATATGTGAGACGGGACAGATTAATGTGAATATATATTCTTTTTTAATGCATCACACAGCAGGTGACTTTAACCTTTTGCAATCCGATTTTCTTTTACCTGTCCCTTTAAGGTGCACCGTTTTTAAAGTTGGGAGAACAGTCTAGAGGAAGACGTGGCATTTCCATCATTCTGCTCATTGTCAGCTTTATGTAAGTTACTTGTCATAGCTTATCTTCTGACTTTCACTGAATATGCTTGTGTGGTGTATATGCATGAATGGATCACTGCCTATGACTGTTTGAATGGGGAAAAACAGCTGGTCTTGGGCGTTAGTATTGCTTGTAAATTGGTCTCAATATTGTTTATACAGATTTTACACTACTTTGCAGTGATGATAATAGCAATAAAACATGGTAGTTTGAATCAATGATTGAAAACAAAAGCACAGCATATTTACTAGTGTTCCCCATTGTTTAAGTGATAACCCTTCCAGTCATTTTTTATATCTTTATGTGGAGCTATAGTTTGTTGGGACACACAGGTTTCTATTTCTACCGCTCACTTGCCTATCGCTTGCTGATTGTAACTTCTTATCGCCATGCTTTCCCCTCTGTTTTCCACTCTTCTGCCTTTCAAAAACGTTCTGTATCAGGTACTTTATTACATCTTTTATAAAAATGTAATAAAAGTATACCCAATAAAGGAAACATTTATGGCTGCTGTATTTTGTTAGATGCATCATTGGTCAGATGTGAAAAGGATGCCATGAAGTAAGAAAGTTACTGTGCAGTACTGTGGCTTATTTCTTCTCCCTTTGTACACTAGGTCGTGTAAAATGACCACCATATTTTTCTACCTTGCATCACTTGGTTAATATGTCCTGCGTTCTTATGCTTTTTTTAGTTTGGTGGTGCTCGTGGTTTTGAACATGCTGCTGTTCCATAAGCTATGGTGTCTGGAGCATGCAGCGTACACCCTGGAAACCTGGCACTCCTACTCCCATACAGACAGGTAATAACACCAGAGTGTGCTATTCATGTATTGTATTGTATTATGACTAACACTACATGCTTAAATGTAACTATAGTTAGGTATGCTTTGTACTATCTAGAACAGCAATCTACTGCATTAACATGCTGCAATGTACTCAATAACTGCAACAAACTTCTGTAAACCATGTTGTGAGACAGGCAGGTATATAGTGTTGAGTTAAACTGCTGTAAGTTGTGTCATTTTGGTAGTGACAGTAAATGTATAGTTGGGTATCTTTTATCGTACATTTTACATACAAATATATTTTATAACATAATTTGTTCACAAAATCAGAAAAAGATCATTTATGAAATATGAACATAATTTACTTTTGTGGTGTTAAAATGTGACATGCCCAACACTATAGTGCTTCAGTATAGTAGCTTTATTGAACTCTAGCATTCAGACAATCCTTTAATGCTGTACATTGTCTGAAAAGATGATAATGAGTAATGAAGCTTATAAGGTTGTTCTTTTAATGCCTATAGCCCTCTGCCTCAGACTGTAGGAGATTGGGCACAGGTTATTAAGATGAACAGGCAGATCTACCAGGCCCAGCTGAGTAATTGGCAGCAAATCCTGCAATCATCCGTCACGATGCTGGACCAGGTAGATGCACTAGTTCTTTTCTGTTGCTTTATTCATGATGGCCCTTCCGTTTGGTTCAGCTTATTGTAGCATGCTTATAAATCAGGCCAATCACCATTCCTTGATTGGGAAAACTTGCTAAGCCAATGACGCTTTCTCTTAATCAGTTGCATTTTTCAGTAATAAGAATCGTGATACAGGCTGTTCTCCTTAACCGTCATGGTCCCTGGTGGCTAAGTGCTCTTAATGGTCATTTTTTATGGCATTGCTGCGATTTTTATTGTGGTGCCAAAACTATCAGTGTAGATTATAAACCACATGCTAACAAAGTGCTAGCAAAACTAGAAAAGGAGTATGAAACATCTGATATCTACAGATATCGGCACAAAGTTGAATAGCTAGTATCCCTTGCCTGTAATTCCCCAAATCATCTCAGTAAATGTGGTAAGTAAATTTTGGTAACTAAAACAATACAAAGTTAAAGTAGATCAATTAGTCAAAATATAATTTGGAGGTGGCTTTAAACAAGCCAAAATAGAATAATTGGTTTGGTTGCATCTTCATTAAATTGTAAGCTCATTTTGATAATTAACGAACAGACTTAAAATGCCTCTTGTGGGATCTTCCTCTATGTTGAAATTCCATCCATTGAGGAGAGGCCATCCGAGGCCACAAGGCAGGGGAACACCCGTGCTGCGATGCCGACCCGTCATACAGTGCACACACAAGCACTTCCCACACTATGTGCAATTTATAGACACAGGATCACATAATTACATGCCTTTGGAGTATAGAAATAACACAGGAAGAGAACATTGAAAATTCATATACATACAGAGCAAGGACAAGATCTGAACCCTCAACCTTGGCAGTATGAAGCAACAGTACTACCCTCTGAGGCCCTCCACACGCAAGTCTTAATTACTTCCATAATTTATATTTTACGTTGTTAAATTTCAGAACAATAGCTGTGTGTTTTACCTAGGACAAAGTCATTTCTTCGACAGATATTAGATATTAGACAAAGACACTCTGCTAATTTTCTATGCTTTGGAGAATAATCTTATTTTCATATCCTCCTGTTATTTTGCAGATAAAACAATCTCTGGAGAAGCTATACAGAGGAATTGTCACCACAGCGGTAGAACAGCCTCCCCCCTCAGAGCCTCCCATAGACTAAATTCACTCTGCAGTGGACATGTTTCTTGACATAAACTACCTGTCAAGGATTTTCTTTCAGTGGACACAAGTGGTAGTGTTCCATGGGTAGAACACTGGAGTACCTAGAGACAAATAAAGGGCTCTTGATCGAACAGGGCAGTAATAATGGAATCTGAGGATGCCTGAGCAAGTCAACAGCAATCACTGTGTTTATCCATGTGCTCCAAGAACCTCTGTCCCAGGAGCAAGACTCCTGTTTTGGTATGTTACATTATAGAGGATGATTTAACCCCCTAATATTGGCTGTACTTAAGAGCAGCATGAGTTTTTTATAGCAGTTTTTATACCTGTGTGTGGGGGTGTGGATGTGCGTTTGTGCAGGGCGGTGTCTGAGAGTTTGAGAATTCCAAGAGTGTGAGCGTACTCAAGACACCGACAGAGTAGAGATTCATCAGCCAGTAAGAATTCAACCAGTATTCACTTTCTGTATATCCAATCTTTTTGTAAAATAACATTTCAAGGGCTCTGAATGGGTGAATAAGTTGAATATGCACGTTACAGTCACAGTCATACAATGTCATTTGTGTGTTCTTTCATCATGGACCAAGAAAGGGTAAAATAATTTAGAGCTCATAATGCTGATTGTAACAATAATGATAGTAATTTGCAATGGCAAAGGAAATTGTTGCTCTGTAATAGAGAAGCAAGTGTATTTGAACAACACTAGCTATTTATTTTTTATTTTAAACCTTGTCTATTTTTGTTTTCTTTGTTATATATACTTTTTTTTTTTTTTTTTTTACATTATTAGCAGAAAAACTGAGTGGATCTTGTTCTCCTGAACCATCAGATCAATAACATTGTGTTACTGGACTAAACTTGAATTCATTAGTATTTATGTAGACTCATATGTGTTGTAGATGCAATTAGTTTAGTAGTTGACTGAAAAAAAGGACCAACCATAAGTACCGGTCCTAATGAAGAAAAATTACATACTAGACTTTAGCTGGATTTATTTATTCTTTGGGATGAAATGCTAATTTACTTGTGTGAGAAAAAAGTATAAATGACATCTGCTTTACAGCATTATATTGTTGAGTTTTGTGGTGTTTCAGTGTGGTGCATTTGGGACAAAGAGTCATGGTGGAGTCTGCAGGATTAAAACATATTAAGAAGGTTTAAGAACTACAAGTGAAGTCATGCTTTTCCTGAAAATGATTTGCTACAAAATAACCTTCAGCGCATTTCTTCCTGTATAGAAATAAATTATATACATAAACTTAGATTCTAACTAGAGCTGTTAAATGTAATAGTGTCTGTAGTACCTAATCATTATATGCCAGTTTTTGGCCAGTTTTAATAATGGGTTCATAGGCTTTAAGCTGTTTTTATTTAGTTTTAATAGATCATTCATTGTAATCTAACATTGTGAAATGTACAATGGCAAAGAAACAAAGTACATTCATAACCAATCTTTGGTTACAAAGATAAATTTTTATTTAATGCTAAAATGTCTAGTACTGAATTTCATGCACACATTCCATCTGTTATGAAAAAATATCACTAATTTTATTTCTGCGCAGAAGGTTTTACCCCCAGTATGAAGCTGCAAACCTGTTTTAACGTGTTTCTGGGTGTATTTAAAATATTGCAAGAAATATGTTATGAACATAAAAATGTATTTCTATATGTGAGACAGTAGAGGAGCCAGAGTAAAATCACAGGTCTTTTTTTTCCTCCTATTCTTATTTTTTGTATGTAAATGTCTCTGTAAATTTGTGATTTTGGAAATCTAGTAAATTTTTTATTTTGTAGGACCTCCTTAATTAATTACAAACCTATGCAAGTAAATCATCACAAGTATAGACATTTTAAATGTTTGTAATAGAATGAAGACCTGAAGCAAAGTTTATTTATGCTTAATCAAAATATATTTTTCCAAAAATATTAATCTTGGATTCACTGTAGATCTACTGGTTGCCAATTTACAATTGTTTACCTGTTCAATTGCTTGAAAAAGAAATTTTATTTATACACTTCATTGACTATAGCACAATAATAACTAACAATTATAACAGTAGCATTTTTTCAGGTGCCAATAAGTTAAATAAAATAGAAATGCAAATCCAAATAATTTTATTGATTCTTAGAGTGTAATTTGCAAATGATATTTTTTGTGTATTTTTATTAGTTTGCGATTTCATATTTTGGTAATCTAATAAAATCAGTCATTCCAGAAGTGTAATACTGGTATTTATTATTAAAAGAAAAGATTTCCTAAGAATACAGAAAGTTTTAGGATTTAGTTTTAGGATTCAGTGCAAAATTGTTAATTTCTAGTTCTAAAATTAAAGATTTAACTGTGTGAAAATCTGAAACCACTTTAAAGTACTTCATGGTCAAGCTGAACACTGAAGTTGTCTGTGTATAGAATCATTTGTCAAACCTGATTATTACGTTCCATAGAGATATGTGGTTTGCATGCTTAAAAACAACACATCAAAGCTATATTCAGATGTATTTTATCTTTGAAGAACAATGAACAATCGGTATGTATTTCCATTAGATGAACAGTTCCATTCATGTATATCTACATGATTCACATGGCACTGCTAGCTCATGGGGTTTGAAAAAAATTTCAATCGCAAGATACGTATCTTAAATTCATAAGAAAGAATTTACTGTTTCTCTAATCAATTGGTGACCATGGCTAGTTAAGTCATAAATGTTTTACTGCTTTTTTGAAAAAGCTTTTTCTTCATACAGGCCCCAGTTTCAAAATGCATGCATCTTCTGTATTTAGTATATTTCCATTACACTGGGCGGTAAAAACAGATATGTTTGCACATCAAATATTTAATAAACCTTTTACATATAAAAAAAACTGTGCATGTGTAGTATAGGCTTTGTACAAGCTAATAAATTACTTAGTAACATTGTTCCAAAGTAATACCCTTTTGCCACACTTAGAATATCTTCTGTGAGTTCTAAAGACTGCCAGTATATAGAACAAAAATGACAAACATGGTTTCTGCACACTGTTGCAATTATAAATGTGGCCACTGGAACTGCAACCAGTTTAAAGATATGTAAAATGTCTTGATCTTTACTGGTTCAAACTGCATATTAAACCATTATCTGAAATAAAGGCATCATTGCCTTTTCAATCTTTACATGCCATTTGCTATGAAAATTGAATCAGATATTTGTCAGTTCAGAAATGTTGAGAAATTTCTATCACTTATTTCAAACTAGTAGAATACAGGAAACAAATGTACATATTTGTCAAAAGAGACTATACACACGATCCTCATCTAGATCTGTACTTGTCTTAACCACATGCAATGCTTTACAGAAATAAATATATTTCATAAATACATAACACCCAGCCTACATGCATAGTCAATTCAGCAGTTTTACAATGATAATCCCTTTGTGACCTGTAAGGTAAATTGTTAGGATTTGTACAATTTATGTACATATCAATACGTCCATTCATTATTGGAGTTTATGAACCATGCTGTTCTATATATTACAGTTCTTCATACATTCATATACTCCCCCAGCACAAAAATATTCACATTTCTTTACATTAAAATTGTTCTAAAATGCACACAGCTTTCTTTGCCATTTTTTTTTGTAAAAAAAATTTAATGGATATACACTATGGTTCAATTGTTTGGGGTCGCTTTGAAATTTACTTGTTATTGAAAGAAAAGCAAGTTTTTTGTCCATTAAAATGAGATCAAATTGATCAGAAATACAGTTTAGACATTGTTAATGTTGTAAATGACTTGTATCTGGCTGTTTTTAATGGAATATCTACGTAGGTGTACAGAGGCCCATTATCAGTAACAATTAGTCCTGTGTTCTAATGGAATGTTGTCTTTGCTAATGCAAGTTTATTAATTTAAAAGGTTAATTCATCATTAGAAAACCCTTTAACAAGTATATTAGCAAGGTCTGCGAGGTTGTAATTGCTGCAAATACAGAAATCTTTGACGAAAGCATAGTTTGAAGGGCACAATTATTATTTCAATTAAACATCATTATTTCTAACTTTGTCAGTGACCTACTGGTCAAAAGTTTTAGAAAACAGTTTTTTCAGTTTTTATGGAAATGCATGCAGTTTAATGTCCTAATGTTTCATAAAATCAAGGTATAGAACAAATAAACAATGGCAAATAAGTCAAGGAATTTATATAAAATCTTATTCAAATTTTTGATTCATCAAAGTAGCCACCTTCTGCTGATATAACAGCCAAACACACACGTGGCATTCTTTCTGTAAGGGAAATCAAATATTGGTCAGAACGATCTTCCCAACACTGTTGCAGAAGTTCCCACAAATGTGTGGCGCTTGTAGGTCGCTTTCCTTTCACTTTTCTGTCCAGTTCATCCCAAACTAACTCAATGAGGTTTAATATTTATCCCATATTTGGGTCTGTGGAACCCATTTACCTTAGTTTACCAAAAGAAAAATGTCGCGATTTATTATTATTCCAACCTCAGACTCCTTGCCCTTGGCTCATTTTCTGTGAAGAACATATAAAATAACACATTTTCAATGACTTTACACTGTACAGCCCCCTATACATTTATATTATACACGTGGTGTTCGGCCCCACTGGACCCAGGTAATAAAAGTTTGTAG
The DNA here is from genome assembly GCA_009936485.2 of Gymnarchus niloticus. Taxonomy (NCBI): domain Eukaryota; kingdom Metazoa; phylum Chordata; class Actinopteri; order Osteoglossiformes; family Gymnarchidae; genus Gymnarchus; species Gymnarchus niloticus. Next base: position 4,187 of record JAACJT020000828.1, on the reverse strand, counting down.
TTGCTGTGTCCCTTTACTCTGCCCTCCCCCTATACATGGCCTGATGTTAGTTTGAGTCTGTGTGTGTGTGTGTGTGTGTGTGTGTGTGTGTGTGTGTGTGTGTGTGTGTGTGAGGTTTTTTCTGCCCCTACTATTCACGCATGAGGTTGCAACATTGTCAGCGGTGTAATGGGACCCACTGATGCTGTGTCGATGGTGATGGGGCTATTGATATTGATGCAATGGAACACAGTTAGGTCGTCAGCCATGTCTTTGTTTGCCTCAGCAAGGAGAGGTGGCTTTGCTGAGACAAACCAATAGATGTTGGCCTGATTGCATCATTGTCACATTTGAGGCACTGAAACCTGTCTGGTCCTACATTCCTGGGAACCATTCTTACATGCATCAAGTACAAGAAATACATATGCAGAGCACACACAGTAAAACTCTGCCCCTCAGGTGTAGAATAGGCTGGCCTGAATGGAGTGTGTGTTCAATGGGGCTGATGTGTTGTGTATACAGATGTGAATACTGTCAACTGGGCTGATGTTTTTTAGACTAACAAATGTCTTCAATTTCTTAACATTGATTCCTTTACATTTGTTCAAAATAAACATGTTTTTCCACCTATATATTAATATTGATTTTTCCTTTTTTTTTAACGTTTTATCACAAAAAACGGATAGCAGTATTATTTATAAATATGATCTAACCGGTAAATGGTAAATATTATCCATATATGCTGTCTTTATTGCTTGCAATTGGGATCATCTGGTGTTTTTACATAAATTGTTATGGCTGTATTGATTTAAAAACCCAATAATGCAGACGGTTTACCAGACCCGCAAATACTGGCTGAGTAACCAAAATCTGAATACTAGACCTGGGTTAAGTCTGGAGACTGCGCTGGCCATTCCATGTTTTGAAGTGTACATTCTTGTTCTTTTTTTAATGTAGTTCTAACATAGCCTGGAGGTATGTTTTGGGTCATTGTCTTGCTGTAGGATGAACCGCTGACCTACTAGACGCAGACCAGAAGGTATTGCGTAGTGCTGCAAAATGCTGTGGTAACCCTTTTGACTCAGAATGCCAGTCACTCTGTGCAAGTCACCAACTCTTCCTCCAGCAAAAGTACCCCAGACCATAACACTTTCTTCTCCATGTTTGACAGCTGGTGTCACACACTGAGGAACCATCCTTTCACCAACTTGATGGCGTACAAACACCCTGCATGATGAACTGAAGATTTCAAATTTTGATTCATCGATCCATAAGACTTTCTTCCAGTCTGCAGTAGTCCACAGCCGGTATTTCATAGCCCAGGCAAGCCTCGCTTTTTCATTTTGTCCTTTAAGGAATGGCTTTCTTACTGCCACTCGCCTTGTCAAACCAGCAGCACAAAGTCTCCTCTTCAAAGTAGAAACTGAGACTTGCTTTTTTTGACACTGTTAAGCTGTGCATAAAGCTGTTGTGCTGTGAGGTGCCTATCACACAAGCTGGTGCCCTCAAAAACTTTTCTGATTGGGCTGTGACGTTGGGTCTGCCAGATCTCTTTCCATCAGAGTTTCTTCCAGTTTCCAATTGCCTTTGGATTGTGCAGGACACCGTAGTCACTGACACTTTGATTTTTTTTTGCAATTTCACTAAATGAAAGGCCTACACCACTAAGAGCAAAAATGCTCTGTCTCATTTCATTTGTTAATTGCAGTTTTCTTGCTATTATCATTGGAATTTACAACTTTCTACAGTGTAATATTGTCTAAGTACTTCAGAGGGTGTAGTAACACAGTCTGTTCCAACTCTGCTTTAAGACAGACAGAGGGTTTTTAAGTAATCAACACAGGTTGGGACACCTGTGCAAATTGTTTGCTTCAACTTGCAAGGCTTAATTTACTTTAATTGCTGCAGAACACCTGTAGGCTGTAACCTATTAGTTGTTCCTTGAAGAAGGCCCATTTGTAATATTCTGAAATTTCCTTTCTTCAGTTTTTGCTAGCCTAAACTTTAAATTTAAACCTCTGGCTATTCACTGATTACCTTTTTACCATTTTAGGTCATTCATTGCATTTCAACTGATTAAATTTAACAAAAAAATTGAGGTGTTCTTGAACTTTTGACCAGTAGTGTATATTTCCTATTCGTTTTGCTCTATTTCCTATTCAAACTCATTTCATGTATGTTTTCATGGAAAACAAGGAAATGTCTAAGTGACCCCAAACTTTTGAAAGGTAGTGTATTTCAAGGTACTACCTTGTTGTTTAATACTTTATGGGACAGTCAAGGCTGATGTTCACAGATTTGTGCCCTAAATACAAAAATAAAACATTAGCAAAGTACTCACCAGAACAAGAAAGTACAGATAAGGAAAAGAAAAACCAGCAAATGTTACCTGTGCTATTCTGCCACTTGCACCCCAGCACAGTTATCTTTACTCTCTGAAGCTATAGCTAAGTATTCTGCCCTGGAGAGAAAAAGCAAAAAAGTAGAAGTTAGCAGTGACCAAGTCTGACTACAACTGCAAGCAAAAAATGAAAGAAACAAAGATAACTAAAACACAAGGCCTTAGTCGTGGTGCTGACTATAGATGTTGGAGATGACAAACAATACTATTAGTTGTCTTAGTGAAAAACAGAATGAGCAGGGAATGAGAGAGGTATTGTACCTCCAACTTCTGCCTCAAGAATCAGAAAACAGAGAACCATGTGGGATGTACTCACGCGCTCTCTCGAAGTGCCTCCTCCCCAGCTGCTGCTATCTTCCGGTAGCAGTAGACCATCTCCACCACCAGCCACAGCTGCAGCCCAATAATAGACACATACATCATCACCTCTGACAAAATGGATGCCATCCCTCTGGTGGCTGAAGGCAGAGTAAGGGAGAGAAAAGCAGCAAAAATTCATATGTAATATTGGGTAATAGTAGTGTCCTCAGCATTGAATCTTAGAATATTTTTACAGAAAGGTTTAATTTAAATTTTCAAGTGAGGCTAAGTAATTGTTTGGTCAGAAGTTTTCTTTAAATCAGAAATAATCCTTGTTAAAATGCAGAAAATCATATATGCTTGGTTCAGCTAAGTATCATAAACAATATTATACACTGCTATGAAATGAAACAATGTAAATGTAGATATCCATACATTTGTTTAATTAAGTGGCACTTGGTTGTATTAGTGAAGTACTGGATGTTAAAACAAATACTCTTGCAACAGTTACTCTATTTTCCCATGTCCATGAAGCTCACCCTTGGCCACCACATTGATGTGGATGATTTTGGTAGCATTAGTGCGAAATTCATAGTTGTTGTATGTGAGGACACGTTCAAAGAAGCATCGGTAGATGCCTGTATCATTGTAGGTGACGTTGAGTATGAAAATGGAACCATCTTGTAGGTCAGTTGTCTTCTTGCTACCATTCCAGTCAAGACGGCCAAAAAAGCGGTCATCCATGGTTGTAGGCGTCTCATCCTCATAGTTATATATCTGAGAAAAGATATATTCACAAAAGCAAAGTCTCAAAAAAGAACTACTCCAAATTTTCAGTTGCTTTCTTAACCTAGGAGGGGCTAGATACAGTATCCTTGGTGATAATATCTAGCATTCAGCAATTTTCAGAATATAAAGCTCTGGTTTCAAACAATCCAGGACAAATCTGACTGAAAAGATGCAGCCATGAATCACAACAATACAGTGGCACTAAAGTGCAAAACACTTTTACGAAAACAAAAAAATTACAAACTGAAAGGACACATTCAAAAACACAATGACAAATTCGGAAACAAAATCATAAATTCAGAAAACAAAATGCTAAATCGGAAAACACATCAGCAAGTCAAGAATTTACCAACAGGAAAAGGAGGGATTATAGTAAACCCAATTCGTTATCTGATTTGTCAGTCTGAATGACAACCCCAAATCAGAAAAAGTTGGGACGGTATGGAAATGCAAATAATAATAATAAAATAAAACACAGTGATTCTTAAATTTACTTTGACTTTTATTTCATTGCAGACAGAATGAACCCAAGATATTTCAAGTTTTGCCCGGTCAACTTCATTTCATTTGTTAATATACATCCTTTCCTGCATTTCAGGCCTGCAACACATTCCAAAAAAAGTTGGGATGGTAAAGCTTTTTTCTGAGCCACCGAACCTGCTCTGCTTACTGGACTGCAACCGGCAAGACCACGCTGTCCCCCAGACGGATACAAGAC
>JAACJT020000827.1:0-17630 GCA_009936485.2 Gymnarchus niloticus | reverse complement strand
AAAAGAGGAAGGCCAAAGAGGAGGTTTATGGATGTAGTGAGAGAGGACATGCAGTTGGTGGGTGTGACAGAGCGGGAAGCGGAGGACAGGAGGAGATGGAGAAGCTTGATCCGCTGTGGCGACCCCTAATGGGAGCAGCCAAAAAGGAATGATGATGATGCTTTACGTTGGAAACTCAACAGCTAAAAGATTCATTATGAAATAAGAAACCACTTCATGTGCTTCAAATTCCTCCCTATTTCATGGCCTTTTTAATAATACTGGATATTCATGCATCACCTATTTGACCATCAAAAGCGAAATTTCACCAACCCTTGGACATTTTTCATCTCAGACAGAGCCCTTTGTGGAACGGAGTGTCACACGCAATCACGACAGAGGAAAAATCGATAAAAGTAATCAAGCGCCTTAAATGAAAATTCTTGATTAAGCTCCTAAACAAAATCATTCTCTTTAACAAATTAATCTGAGCCAACTGTAATTAATGCAACTTTGCTTATTTGTTAAGGTACGAGATATTCGTAGCGGCGATGCCGATACACACTAAAAGCACCAACAAAGCAGAACTGCATGTTACTTATTTTTCATTTTTACAGCACCAGTGTTGCATGTGTATGTAGATCCCCAGTGCAGCAGGAGCATAAACCCAGATTTGGGCCTTGGCATGGACCTGCCAGTACGTGCATGATTGGCTCCGCGGCTCCTTGCATGGCAGTAAATAAAAATGTGTGCATGCATGTGTTTGTGTGTGACTGAATTCAAGGACACCTGCCAACTATCCCCCGCTTCTGGCATATACTGGGGAATACCGTGGAAGCCTCCGTGACATGTGGCACAAAAACAGGGAACAAATGCAACGTCTCAAAAAAACATTTCACACGTCACACAATTTAATTAACACTTTTACACGAGCGACAGCAAAATTTTACTGGGAAGATCATTTCCACAAATTAATGTGAAGGAGGGTAAGTAAATGGACGGTGCCACGGAAAAGTTATTTTTCAGTTTCTGTGCCAGTCGCTGAATGCAAATATGTACGTATGGACAAATGTGTTAAACTGGCATCCAGAACTGGGATTAGCCCATGTGTCCATAATACAAAGCCATATGAGAGCGGTCCTTTTACCATGTCGTTATTAAAATGCGAACGTTTTAGGTCAGAAACACAATTCCACACTGTTGTCAATAAGAATGAGCCATCAAAGGCAGAGGCGTAAATGGGGAACCTTGGATCTTTAATGGGGGCGAGCACGCTGGCTTAGTGGTTAGCACTGGTGCCTCGCAACTCTAGGGTTCAACTCCCATCCCTAGTCTGCAGACATGGAGTTTGTATGTTCTCCCCGTGCTTCATAGGTTTCCTCCAGGTACTGCAGCTTCCTCCCGCAGTCCAAAGACATCTAGGCTGATTGGCAAGTCACAATTATGTGTGTGGGTGTTGCTGTGCCCTGTGCTGGATTGCCACCCTGTGCAGGCTGCCTGGGATAGACCCTGGCCCACGACCTTGTATACAATAAGCAGTTTGGAAATGAATAAACTGCGAAGGACAGACATCCTTTGTCATTTATTTGGAACAAGATCCAAGCATTGAACACAGTTCTGCATTTTACACTTTCTGAAAGACAGGTTGGTAAAAAAAATGAATTATGTTAATTGATTAATTTTATTACATCTGCTCTCTGTAACTTCACAGAAATGGCCAGCCTGTGTCAATGTCTGAAAGTAAAGGTTAATTATAACAACTAACACCTTTTTTGTTCTACAACATCCTTCTAAATTTGGGGAGACGTCCAGGCTGACAAGAAGACCAGAAACATGCTGACTATCTTTCCAGCTCTGATTCCTAATAGGAACTAACCTGGACTGTCAAGCAGAAAGGGCATCACCAACTGATTACTGCTGTCTCTCACCTCAGTATCGTCAGTGGATCACTGTATGTGCCAAGCCAATACTTAGATGCATGCATTTCTCTTGGACTGGATCAGTCTATTGGCAGGATAAGATTCACGGACCCCAGGGCCTTAACCTGTGTCTCTGCACTGATCTTCTGTGTTTCCCTTGACGCATCTGAGAAAATTTCAAACTGCGAGGCTATCAGAGGCACGCGATGTTTTGGAAAAAAAAAAAACAAAAAAACCTTCATACTTTGTTTCTCACACAGGGGTGTTAGATTCCCGTCTCAATGCCAATTCTGGCGCAATCTTTAAAGGCGCAGTTCAACAACAGCCAAAGGGTTAAGGCGTTATTTATTTAAAAAATCCATCTCTCTATTCTCCGGTTCCTTTGAAACTCCCCGTACCAGCAAAGGCTTGGCCCAGAATGCATTTTGTTTAATGACAAATCGACGGAAACTCGTACTGAGTTTGCTCTCCCGGGAGATGGCCTGTAAACGTTAAACGTGGCTTCAGACACGGCTGTCAAAACGGGAATTGTGAGCAGAACATCCTGAGAGAATCCGGAGATGTGGGACGTCACCTCTGGGTTGCGACGTGTACCAACGATCATCACATAATATGGGCTTCTTCCAGCCATTCATCTTCACAGCACACGTTTTCCCATCTCCTAACCAGCCAGGTAAAGAAATCCAAGCCGTTCAGAGTAAGAAACTCACTAGGGAAGTTGTTGGCAGGGAACACCATTTTCAGGAAGTCTTTGTGCAATCTTTTCAAGTATTTATAGCATTGCACATCTTGAAGACTCTCCTCTATCTGACCGTGTATTTCCAGGAACGTGAATCAAAAATCATGCAAAATACATGTAGCTAACATTTTTTCGGGTACGTAAAGTCCTGCATCATGAACTGTTCATAGAGCACAGAAACTGGCCCTAGCTCTGAATCCAATATACAGTAGCTTTGATGTGAGACTTTGGGAGCAGAATGGGCTGTCAATGTTTTGGGACATGAAGGATGCCTCTACGAAATATAATCACCTTCAGGAATTCTGAGCCACGGAAATGAAATGTGGAGGTTGAGAGATAAATGGCCAGTCAAACATGTTTGTTTTCACGGAGCAGAGACGTGCTTCTGCCTTTCCATACAACTGCACGAAGATCAGAGAGCTGCATGCCGCTGACCCACCTAAAGAGCTTTTATGCAGATAATGCTGTAGAGCGTAGAACCTTCCTTTAGGACCGCTTAGTTATGCATGTTTTACTATTAAATATATTTCTGAACGGTGACCAATCCATCACTTTCATTTCTATAAACCCCATTGATTTTTTTTTTTCCAATCGCCAACTCTTATAACTGTAAAAGTCTGAAAAATGTAGTGCTCTGGGAGAAGCCGGTGGAAACGTGCCTGATTTCAGAGGTTAACTTCCCAAAAGCACCCAACTTGGAAAAAACAGAAAACCAAACAAACGCAAAAAGAACCTCTTCACTATGAATTAAAAAAAACCACACAATGACCAGAGTGATTGTATTTACCATCAGACCTGTGCTGAAGTTACTGACAGTGGGCTAACCTATAATATTGGGAAAACATTTCAATTAGGTTTGTTTTGAACACACAATCAAAATAATGTCTCAGGAAAGAACTTCTGAGTTGACCATCCACCCAATTGCCAGGTCAGATTCTCGTTTTCTTGTATTATCTGAAAAACGGAAACTAACATGGCTTTGAAAATTAGTATCGTTATTTTTGCAGAAATAATAAAAAGATGCATGCAGAGGATTTTAAATTCACATTGCAGCCGTGCTCTGTAAACGCACCTGTATTTCAAGCTTCGCTTAGCCAATAACAACGACAATAATAATAAATGCACATAAATAAATTCACTCATTAAAAAATAAAACAGAAACATCTATTCGTGTTGACTTGTGTGTAATTTAAAGCAAAATATATCTGAGAATATGTGGCATGACTTTAAAAGCACACAAAATGTTCGATATTGATTTAAGCAATAACTTTTTACTATACTTACATTAGATGAGCCACAAAATAAGTAATGGCTCATTCAACAGGAATATAACATAAAAATTCAAGGGGAGAATTACTCCAGTTTCCTGCGCAGTCTGCACATAAATCACAGCAAAAGACTGGGAAAACGGTATCAACTTCACCTCAGTGACTCACGCTGCTGCGTCAGCGGGACGCCCGGGCAATAACTCAGCCGGGAGTCATAGAGGGGCTGATTTAACGAGCCCGTCAAAGCAATACTACCCAAGAGCAGTTATCAGCCCTGTCATGGGGGCTGGGTGGGGAGACGGCCATTTACCAGATCACTGTCACCGATATCGATCAGGCGCCTGGCGACAGGCGTCACTCTGCCACGCAAGAGCCTCACTTGGGGAAGGCGAGTCTTTTCACCTCCTTTGGCTACGTCCCAGAGAAAGAGGAACCCGCAAGTGTTAAACCCAGCATCTAAAGCCTATTATTTTACACCAGATGTAAAGCTGGAAAGGCGCCAAGCCAGCTTAAACTCTACAGGTGTTGCATTGGGATAATTACGTCATCCCAAGCCCACGGCGTGACTATCCCGGCTGCCATTTTGCACCTCGAGTATGCTGTGTTTCTGCACATTTTGCTCTGGGTGGTGAGCAACTGCTCCTAATTACACAGCGATATAAAAATGATTGCAGACTCAAAAGACTATAGTCACTACAGCGAAGCTGGGCTATATACAGCCTGCCTATTCAGCTAAAGGTCTGACCTGCAGCACAAACCATTCAAAAAGTGTACTAATGCCTTTTCACTGGAAAAATGAAAAGGACTACACTATTTTTTAAATAATTTTTTTGAGCACAAAAAGCTTTGTTTCGATGCTTTGCAGAGTACAAAGATACAGCTTTGAATAAAAAAAAAACACTTGGGCAGGTAAATCTCATCAAAAGGTGTGAATCACATGTGGCAAAGCCACATGGCCACGGTTCTTTACGATGAGGATTTGTGTTGTTATAAATACACTCGAGAGAAGCGCTGAAGGTGAAAAACAGTATCTGAAATTATATTTTCGTCTTCCTGAACTCTCTGTGCTATTCCCCAAAACAGCAGCAGCAACAAGGATGTGTGTAACCAACATGTTTTTTTTTTTTTTTGCTTGGGCACATGAAATAAATCTTACTCCACGAAACTCATGTAGCAGAATCCTTAAGGAGAATAGACCAATTCTTATGATATCTTCGAAATCTGTGGTTATATGTATTAGTACGCTTGATTGGTTGCTGGGTTATTATTGGCAAAAGTCAAAAAACAAGTTGTCCAATGACGTCTGTAACAAAATGCTTGCAAGGTTTCTTATTAAGAAGGAAAACAAACAGAAACGTAGAAAGAAAAAAATGAATTAACATTGAATTAAAGATTGATAGCTGGAAAAGATTCACTTGAATGTCTTCTCAGTGAAAAAAAAATATTCCTTAAATACATTGCTGCCTGAGGCCATGTTGAATTATTAAAACATGGAGGTTTCACTCAGTTACAATATGACTGCTCCCTACATGTGTCTTAAGATTTGCTTTCTCTCCCACTCAGAAATTTTAACTTCAGCGCTATAATCATCTCAGGGTTAAGTCTCAGTAGAGAGAGGATTGTGCTTCAAGTCCTGGTTTGTTAGGGACAAATTAGCTGAATGCTTTGTTTTTCAGAGCAATGCACCTTTAGGCAAAAGAGTGTAAGAGGAACGTGTGTGGAGTGCCCCCTAATGTGAGTCTGGACCGCCCCCTGCAGAGCTTCAGAAGTTTTGTGGGCAGCAGGAGAAAAGACGGCATCCTGGGTGCTCGATCATGTTTGACCCCCTGTGTAGCACTAATCACCAATAGCTCCTGGGTGCTAACCCTCCTCGTCTGCTGCTCGCTGACCTCCATCAGTGGGGGCCATGTACACAGAGACAACAGTGAGCCAAATCTGTCAGCGATAAATGAAAACAGAACCTACAAAGGCTGACGTTGCCCTCTGTGCTTGGCGTCATCTTTAAGGAAGGACATTAAAATGGTCGAGTTTCATTTTGTCTTCTTATTAAACGGCGGTGTTTTGTCAGGCAGATTCAGTCACACCTCAAGCTGCGTATTAACTGATCTACTGAAAGTTTTTATGAATTTAAGTTGACTTGGAACTAAGTAGCTTTTGGACAGAGCTTTCTGCAGAAAACAAGCTTTTCAAGGTTCTCGACTGTGAAAGGATTCAGACCTTCTCTTCTGGCTACTTTCTGCTTACTGTAAACTGATCCAGCAACATGATTTAGAATTGAACCTAGAGTCAAGTTTCTGGGTGGTGTCAGTGCAGCATGATCAGGAAATGAAGGGAGGAAGGACAAGTGCGTTCACATGACCATGTTTGGACAGCTTCCTCCACATAAGGCGAGCTCGTTAAAACGGGAGAATACGCGCCCGGCAATCAACGCAGCAGAAATGTTCAGAGAGCTTTCATGTGGCGTCTCTGAAAAAGAGCACAGGCAGAGACAGAAGGTTCCAGTGTGGTGTCAACTGCGGTTGCTTCTGGATGATGTGCTTCCTGGAATCGTTTCAGCTGTAGAGACTTCACTAACGAGGAACTTATTTGCTAAGAGCCTCTGCTACACCACTGCCCCTTCAGGGAAGGATCTTCAGCACCAAGATGTGGTCCGGCAGAGTCCACAGACAGACTGCGAGGGATGTTGAGACCAGGATAGAATGGCTTCCTGTCCTGAAACTCACTCAAAGGGCAATGCTCATGTGGGAACACCATACAATATGACAATGGACCATTAATGGTGAAATTACTTGTCGAAAATGGCGGGGCACAGGAATATGTATCATAAAATGGTTTTCCTTCCATTGTTGTTTGACTTTTTGCTGTCGTGTAAGGTTTTTTTCTGGCATCCCGTGTTCATCCTACACGGTAGTTTTGCTGCACTGCATGTGCAACCTAACCTTTGAAAAGCCTGTCACCAGTGTCAGAGCAATAAAGGGCTCAATCACTCAAGCAGAGTGCAAAGAATAAATAAATATAATTTCATAAAATTCCACTGACAAGTCTGGTGCATGTGTCCCATGAAAATTGATCTTCTTGAAGCTTGGTTGTCTCTCCCCTGTCCAGCCCCCTTTCTGCCGATGCTGGGGGTCCAGGTTTTGACAACAAGCTCTCATTAGCGCTCAACAGTGATACTGATAACGCCCGAGGCTGCTGCCGTTACCATATTAGCCTGCATTTAGCGAGGCTTTTGTGCTTGAGTCGACTTTGCAGGCAGGGTCTCCTGAATGCCGGGGGCATGACTGGTGACTTTGTCGAGAGATCTACAGACGTGGACAAATTTGTTGGTACCCTTACAGCTCATTGAAACAATGCTTCATTCCACCTGAAAAGTAATTAAATTAAAAGCAATTGTCTCATGTATACCTTTAGTATGTGATAGAGTAAACCCATAAAATTGTGAAAAGAAATGATTTGTTTATTTTACAAAGATATGCTAAAATAGCCTGGACAGATTTATTGGTACCCCTAAAAAAGGTTATAAATCATTGCATTATAGTCATGTTTTAAACTAGTTGTTTAACCTTAATTAGTATCACAGGTGTCTGCCATGTATATATCAGCCATTCAGCCTTTTTAAAGGGAGACAAGTTTCAAGTTTCAGTTTCAAGTTATTTCAGAGATAGTTGTGGGTTCTTTGTTTTTCGTGAAAGGGTACCAACAAATTTGTCCACGTCTGTACATACAAGCAGTAGCTAGAATTCACCGCCAGTTCAATGCTAATTTATTCTGACTAGTGCTGGCTACAGTGTCTCAAATTGCAGCCCACACAGTGACATCTGACTTCTCGTTCAGTTATTTTTAGTTTATTTACTTGTTCCTGCCAGTGTTTATTTCAGAGAGTATTGCCAGTATCTTTGGGATATGGCAATTTGCTGCTGTCCAAATATCATAATTAGTGGCTTGGTTGGTAACATTGTTCCCTCACACATGCTGGTTTGAGGGTTCGAATCTTTGCCTGGTATTCCTGCATTCTATGCAGGTGCAGTTTGCAGGTTCTCACAAGACTCCATGGATAGTCAAAAAAATCTTAGATGAAATGGGGACTCCCATAGTGCAAAACTGTACATGTGTACCCCATAATAAAGCAACATTCTGTCCAGGGGGTCCCTAGCTCGTTGTTTGCCATGGTAGGCTTGTACCTCACCAAATCACGGTACAGGATAAATGGTGATGCAAGAAGGGTGCATGGATAAATTATTGAAATATTTAAATATTCATCATCATAATCCTCCCACGACCCAGATCAGGATAAGGGGGACGGGTGGATTAACATTATCTATTTAAGTACATATCTAAAGCTTTAGACCAGACCATCCACCCAATTGTATTCTCTTATTTTTTTGCCATTACCATATTAAAAATATATCCTTCTGATACAATTGCTGCTCATGAATTCACCTAACGCACAACCTCAGTAAAATCTAATTGAGTATAATCAAACAACAAAACAGACAGAATTTACTTGTCACAGCCGAGGAGACCAGACCTCTACTCTGATTTGGCGGCCAGACGATCAACTTCCGTTCTCCATTCTGAAGCTTATTTTTCTTACGGCATAAATTTGGCCAAACACTAAACATCGTTAGTTTTAAAGAAAGGTTACTGAGGGGTGACATGTTCCAAATCTTTAAATTCCAGAGGACTATAGATAAGGTCAGCTGGAAGGACTGGGGCTAGATAGAAAACAGTAAGGTCACTTACGGAAATATCGTGGTGAAAAGTTCAGGTGAAAACAAACACAATGTATTTATTTACAGGATGATATCCAGTGAGGTGACAGAGATACCACCTTACTTTCAGCCACAGGGACGAGCTAAATGACCGCCTCAGATTCACAACACATGTACATTTCCCTCATATTTTTAATGTTCTTCATTCCACATTTGCAGATGACCTTGGTAAGAAAGGAGGAAAATGTGGTATTTTTGGTTTCGGTTAAGCAGCCAAGGCTGACACTGGCTGACTTGCTATTTGGAAATAACAGGTCTGCTGATGTGAACCAGCAACACCTGAAAAAAGCTCTTGGCAACCTCCGGTGGCAGAAAGCTGTACAGAGCTGTCACAAGTGCCGGCCTCTCAGAGGAGTATAACCACCTCAGCTCGTACATCACCGCTATGAAATGTAGTCACGCTTCCCTTTCTCTTTCTTTCTTGGGCAGTCACTGGCAGATCTGGAGCTTTGACAAATGTGCAAACCGCCATCGCCAAATACGTGAGAGGTAGCACGGCCTCCGAAGGAGCTTATCACGGTGACTCAGGAAACGGGACCCTAACCGAATTAGAGAAGAACCGCAGCAGACATTCAAGAAATAACTCTTGACTTTGGGGAGCTTGAGCGATAAGCATACTTCGCCATGAATTCTAACAGAAAATGTCGAATTTCCCTGTTTTGAAAAATTAAAGAAGTTCCCATTGGAGCCGTGAAGCTTTGCGGTGGAAGGTGTGAATGTGAGTGCGAATGCCAAAGCTCTTTACCGAGCAAGGAGAGAAGATGCTAACTTGCAGCAAGGAGTGCTAGCTTCTCAACTTTATTTACTTAGAGGAGATAGACTGATTTAGACATTCAGACTGGGTCCCACAGGTGATCTGCCTGAGCGTGCAGCTTAACATAAAAACAATCAGAGCATACCTAAAGTATCTATTGCTTGGCACTATAAGATAAAACAAAAGCAATGCGTGAAATATGACAGCGGTAAGGAGATTCATCCGATGTGGTCTGAACTCGACTTGGCAAGCTGCAGGACAGCAACTGTGGAAAAAAATCACATTTGCTGGTACAAACAAGTTTTTTTTTAGCACGCTCGACGAGGCAGAGATGAATCCATCAGTGAGACAACAGTCAACAGTCTTGTTGATTTATTTGTTTCGTGACACAATATGAAAGAATAAAATAAACTATGAAAGTACAGTAGGCTTAAGCTATCAATATGCTTCCCATTGGAACGGAGAGCAGGCTCCCGAATATCAATGGGCTCCCAAATCGCAGAGTGAACACTTTCGTTTTCTCTAGAATTTTCCATGGGTTCTTCAATTCAGTGGGCGATGCAGGATCTGCTTGCCCAAAGTTGGTGTCGCAGCGTAAAGATAGGAGGTGAAGGAGAACCAGGATGAGCCACGGCTCCATTAGAGAGAAGTTTTTGCTAGAATTGCCTGCATCCCTCAATCGAGACAGCCTCCTCCCAGTGTTGCTCCCTGGGGGGGGGGATATTTACGCCTCTCCCTGGGCACTCTTCCCATTAATGTTGCCTCCGTTGACCAAGGAATTGATCTGTCCTGGGGGAGTTAGGTTTTCTTTATGCCCCCTTTAATACCACCCCCCAATTCTGTTTCACTCCTCAAGTGGCACGGAACACCGTAGATATTCTCTCCAGGAAACTTGCTCAATTCAACCTGTCCGCCAAGCCATGGCAAACATCAGAAACAGTGATGTCAGTTCAGTCGGAATCCATGGACAATTTATTCATAATCATCCATCACCTAATCATACCAGGACCAAGATTTTGGTTGCCCCCTTTACTGCCTTCGAACACTGTATCCAAAATGATCAGACGTATTCATTCAATGAGATTGTGCAGCTATGGCTCTAGGACTTATCTTATCGTATCTTAGAATTACGTATTAGAGGAACGCATGGAGTATTACATAAACCATATGCAGGCAGCACCACAAATAAGCAGGACCGACCTGCTCCTGTATTGCTAGGAACTTTAAAGGAATTTGAGCTCAGTTATTTAATATATGTCAGGACTGGAAAATGATTTGCTATGTCAAATCTTTTGGATAAAAACATTTAACTATAAATTCGGTTAAATATGGTTCACCGAATTTTTCAGGTTATTAAGGGGTATGATCGGCATATGGCATTTACTTATAATCCACATGGAGGGTGACATAAGGCTCCACCCTTCTGTGTTGACGGAACATTACATCAGCTCCTTTCCCGTCTAGAAATGGTTTCCTACAACTGTGAACCATCCCTAGAATTTTTCAGATTTCACTAACTGACATTTTGTTGGCCGGTTGTTCAATTTTCAATTAAAACATTTTCCAGCTACTAATACTGAAATTTAAGGTTTTTTTTTCCTGGTGAAATACATAAAGAGAACAGAAAGCAACCTGAGAATACAAATAATGTTGTCGAGAAGCTTGCTTTTAAGTAATCGTTCAGTGTATCTTACTTCATCCATCGCATTTATAAGGTAATTAATCTGAATATTCAGATGTCTCCATAACATACATGAATGTAACAGATTGTGACAGAATAATAAAAAATGTGAAACAGATGTAATCAGGTATATCATTCATTCAGATGAGTGATTAAAATGTTGCAAAGATGTGATGGTTAAGACGTTTAATTGGACATCGTTCACTGCTAAAGGCAGCTGTGTTCATAGAGTACAGACAGGCCCAATTACTCCCAGTCTATAGCGGTTCCTGTTCAGCCCAGTCATTAAATCCACCTGTCTGTCTCTCTCACTTTCTGTGGGGAAGGGTTACATATACGGAGGTTTTTAACTCTTAGGTAGCCGGGCAGCCTCGAACCGCCAGGCTTCTGGGATTTGATTCCCGCTCCTAGCTCTCAGTCTGTGGAGGTCGTAGGTGTCCCCAGTGTCTGCATTTGTTTCCAACTACAGTCGGGTGAATGACGTAGAGTGTCTGAGTGTCTGTATGCCATGTGATGGGTTGGCTTCCCATCCATGATGTTCCTGTCCCATGCCTTGTTCTTCCTGGCACAAGTTCACCCTCACCCTGGACTGGATAACTGGGTTTGGAAGAAGAATGGATAAATGTGAGGTGCCACATGTAATGGAGTCATGGATACGGTGAGCCTTTAGTTGACCAGTTGGTATGTCACTGTGGAGGCGAGGTTACTCTGTCTGCTCACATCTCCATTGCTAATCTCTGGACCAATGGCTGGGGACCAATTCCACAGACGCTTGTATTATAGAGACCATTTAGAAGCACCAGGCATCAGTGACATTGAACGGATCTGAGAGACAATAAAGGCACCCACCTTCACTATCCACGCAGAGAATATCCTGCACTTGGGTCCCCGGGCCACACCTCCCCTCGGTGGCCTCGCATGGTTCTGTCGACGTGACGACCCAGACGAAGCAGACGGGGTCCTCACAGGGCATGGACTCCACCAAGTGGGGGCAGTCTTGGGCAGTGCCCGCAGGCTCCCGTATCACTTGCCGTTTCCGCTGCCTAAAGCCTGTAGGTGAAATCAGAGGAAGGCCTGAGATGAGGGTTCCTGGAGTCCCCTTGACCATCCCAGAGGAGCTGGTGGGGTACGCAGGAACCCCTGGTAGTGCCTGACCGCTCGCAGCATGCTGCTCGTACACAAAGGCACATGGCCCTATCTCTATAGGATTAGGGTTATGTAGGCTTTCCAATCAGTGTGCATGCCGCCAGCAAAGAATACACGCCCCTGACTCTGTGTGTCTTTGTGGAGCCCCCCTCCCCCCACAGTCCAAAAGCACAAACTTTCCTCTCAGGCATGTCAGGTACTCCTTCTGGCATTTTCACACCCGACGTCACCTTGAGTTTCAGCCAAATCCTTGCCAATGGAAGGCTCTCATCGCTACTGAGTGGTCCTTGTCCCCACCAGGACAGTACTTCATGGTCCTCAACTGTTATACACCCATCACCTTCTCCAGGCTCAGCCATTCCCCCAGGATTCCCAAATGTTCCGGATCTTAATCCCCAGTTCCACTACTCCTTTGTGTTGCCCGGAAACTGTCCTCAAGATACCCTCTCCTGTGGCACCAGCCAATGACCTTCACATTAGCTGTCTGAGGGGCGTGTCCTGTGTAAATGTCAAGACAACGTCGGCATTAATTGTCAGCAGTTTATTTAAAGAACATCTGTCAACAGTCACGTGCACTTCTCGACAATTGAACAATGTCTGCTTTTTAAGATTTTCATGTTTATTTCTGACTTATGGGTGGTCCTTCCTAGCACTACCAAGAAACATTTAGATAATGATGTAATACCAAGCATATTTTATTCTCCAGTCTTGTACAGTGAGTTCTGCAGATTATTCCAGAAATGATAAGGCACACATTTCAAATCACTTAAGAATAGAATCGCTCTCTGCTCAACTTTATTTCTCTACAAGCTCACGGCATTAAAATGAGCAGACTTAAGTACCATGCAAAATCATAAAAAAAACGTGCGATAATCCACTGGATAGAGCCTCACCCTTCGTGCTCATCTCGCGACTGTAACGAGCAAGGTGAGTACCCATGTCCTACTGCCCGTCGCACAGCACTCTCGTTAATTCCTCTCCTGCGGGCTCCCGGGCGCGACAGGAGATGCCGATTGTCTCAGTCAGAGCTTTTGAAATGCCCCACTGCAGACTGACGGCAACACTGCAGTCTCTGAGCATCGCTGTCCCCAAAATACCTTAGCATCCCGCGGCAAAGTGGGCACATAATTAGTGTAAGCCCCTCCTCTAGGCTCTGTCTCATGAGCCAGCCACCTTCTTTGACAAATTTCACTATTGGGGAAACTACTTCCAGCTGGTGAAATGGGTGCTGGGTCATGATGACAAGAAATAGATATTTTTCTGGTCAACAGAAGTGGAGGTTTGCTTACCAAAATGCATGTAATACATGCACAATATGAAACGACCAGTGTTCTCTCAAGTACCTTGAGGCATTACATATGATGGTAAAGTCTAGTCAAGAACCAAGTCATTGGTTCTCAAACTGGGGGGTACGAAGTTTCAATGTGGGGGGGGGGGGGGGGGGGTGGGAGCATTGTGTATGTGTGCTAATCTAACGTGTCTGCATGTTGGGAGGAGGTGGTGGGCGGCCATTACAAAGGTCTTATCTGTGAAATGGTCTGACAGAAAAAGTCTGGGAACCCCTGACACGTAAAATTCATAGACGCCAATGTCAATAAAGAGTGGGAAATTGACCCACCTTTCACTTTAGTGACTCATAATGACGCGTGATCTTTAAAAATGCCAACTATGACTACCTGATTACTAACGAATCATTTTTCAAATTACCGTATGATTTTTCTTTTCCTCCAGGGACTGTATTTGCATTTGCCGGTCTTGGAAATGACTCCAGCACTCATTCATAAGAGACGTGGTCTCGTTGCTGGAGCAGGCAGTGGAGAAATAAAGAAACATGCCTAGTTTCTGCAGGAGACGTAAAATAATGGGCCGCAAACTGGAGCACCATCACCAAATGTAGATTAGTTAATATTTTATGAGGGCTTAAGCATCTTCCACCTTGAAATCCCAGACATTTGCTAATCCAATTTGTTAACGGAAGGAAACAAAAACATGTGATTAAATATACAAAAAAACACAGACTGATAACTTGATATGATGATGGTGAAAACAAACAATGATTAATTAATGAAACAGAGGATCGGGTTTAAAGGGTAACCCCAAGTTTGATAGAGCTTTCCATCTTTGTATTCAATAAATAAAATGCAATATTAGTTTTTCTTTTATTTAAGCACAGATTCCCTGAAACAGTAACAAATTAAATTAGCTATAGTAAATTCTCTGTAATAAATTGCTTCTTACTTGGAACTTTTCCATAATCCTTCTGTTCTTTAATTTATATTAATGATCCACCACATGAATCTTCCTTTAGCTTCCCAGTACATTCGTCCACTGACTTCAACCAGGCCAACGGACTCACTGGTCTCCTCGGGCAGTGGTCCGAGACCAATGATCGACCCGGGGATCAGCGGACTTCCATATCGGCTACCTACCAAAGCTCTGAAGAAAATAGACAGTCCTTTGGAAGCACATCCCAGGACATTAACAATTGATATGGTTTCCAGCCCCAATCCAATTAAGTCAGGTCAAAGAAGCAGAAATTCTGGCACTATGCTTATCCTTTACTGGGTTTCCTATCAGTCTTCCTTCAGTGCTTCCAACTCTGTGTGACAGAGGCAAAGCTGAAGCATGTCTTTGCCACCCAGGCGTCACGTGTTTCCCCACACTCCTCCGGGTCTCCGACCCACATGTGGCAACCACCTGATAAACATAATCACAAGCGGCACGGAGTAGCTGTGCAATGGCCAGTGAGGTTATACAACATATTCACGATGACAACGAATGCCCCACCGACTTGCCGTTTTGATCAAAGCCCCCTTTTTTCTAGCCTGGGGCTGTCACTCACTGTGATCTTGGCAAACACAAAGAGACGCTTCTTAGCAATGTGTCAGAAACCACCGCTCAGAGTGCAGTGCAAAGGAGGGCAGATATGAGTGTGCTTGAGCGTGCCAGGAAGTTTTCATGCCATAAAATGCATTACCACTTTTCAGGATATAATTAGAATTATTCCGAATTCACTTCAAGTCTGGTTTTCAAGCTCTATTTCCTAGCCTTGCTCTTAAACTAATTCCCATGATAATTGAACTAAATGAGGATAGTCTGTCTCTGTAGTCCCAACAGGAATAACTCCATATCCCTCCAGAGCACGTTCTCAGCACCGCCAAGACAAAGGGCATTCATCTATACTCAAAGATCCCATAGTTTTTTGGTAAATACCAGTTTGCTCCAGTTTTGCATGACGTTCACCGTAATGACTTCTTGGGTTCCGCCACATTCCGGCTGTTACTACTCAGCAAAGTAGCTAAGCGGTGATAAATAACAGCATGGGAAAACATCTCCCCTGTTCTGCACTCCTGCCTACAGAGCTAAGAACACTTGTTAAAAAATTCATCCACGGTTAACCTTAAAGTTTTTGATAGATTAGTCTTCACAAAACAATCAATTGTCATTGAGTTAATATCGGGAATGCTAATAAGGAACAATCTTTTACTTTTTATACCGCTGAAAAGGCATGTTAAGAAACAATATGTCCACTCACAGTATTCCATTAAAAACAACGGAGTCATTGAGATGCATTTTTCTCTCTTGCTATCTAACAAGGTCTCAGTTTTCAAACCATGTGCCCTTGTGACTGTAAGGACAATGATGCTCACACCATCCTTTCAGAGCAATCAGATGCTGGGAGAAACAAGTATTCATGTGAGGAACATAAACCATCACCCTTCAGACCACTAAGCTGTCACTGCTCCATAAGAGTTAATCTTTCAAAGGATGCGATCTCAAAACGGGCTAAAATGGTAGAACACGTAAAAATGACTTCCAATTGTAGTCAATGACCGCCCATACGCTGTCTTTCTGCCATACGTAGACACGCTGTTTTTATCGCCCAATTTGGGACGACCGGATCTTATGCTCCTCCTTAAGTCCACAAGCCTGAAATGGACAGCCAGTGTTTTACAGGATTTCATCTGCTTCCAGCCTGTCTTCACACCAACCACAGGTGACACAACTTCATTCAAGGGTGGTACACCTTTTTGCAGAGCTAAAGACACTCATCCCCAGATAAGTGAGTTCATCTGAAGCAATGCCTGAACTACGCTGAAGCAGATAGTGAGTCCCATTATGGTTTTCTGTCTCTGGCACTATCCACCCTGGAGGACACGTATCATTCACAGCTGGGACACTACCTACTTCTAGACCAAAAGCCCAGCACTCCCAGGCAGAAATGTAAACTTGCAGGATGCTGGTCCTGATAGCAGATGGGATGGGTTCCCATCATGAACAGTGCATATTCAAGGTTTCAAGCTCAGTAAACCTCTAGCTGGGCCTAGCCCGGATGGGACTTAATGGATTGTTTCTTCTTTGTCTCTCAAGAAAACTAGGGAGACGTACCCCTCCGTGCCCAGTCGTACGTAACTTCCCTTTAGCTGGTCCATGTTCTGAGACTGGGGACAATAGGCCGTAAATTCTGTGTAGTTTCAGAGTGCCAGTGCTGTGTTTATTCAACCTACATGACAATTATTCACTGGCTTGTTATTGGGCATGTCTCTGACCACCCCAGTAATGCTTGGGTTACGGAACAACATAAACATTTATGACTGTTGTTAAGCAGGTGAGCCATACCTTTCTTGCCCTGTGGCTCCAGGCAGTTATCATGTAGGCAAGACCCCCAGGGTGACCAAGGGGAGAGCAGGCACTCCTGGGGGCAGGGAATGGAGCACGGCTGGACTGCTGGAGGCACGGTTTCTGGGCAAAGCCTCCAGTTCACTGGCCTGATCACTAGGCAGGACGAAGACAGAGAGAGAGAAGCGAGAAGAGGGGACGGGTTGGGGGCAGCGGAAATACGGATGCCCCTCTCCCATCACTCGAACAATTAAAATCACAATGCACTGCTGTCAAAAGGTTGGAAAAAAAGTATGCATTTAAAAAAAAATGAAGTTTGTATTGAATAAGAATGGCATTTAAATGCACCTCCACAGATCATTGAGTGCCAGATTACCATTTAAATTAAAATCCAAGGAGCATGTGTGAAGAAATCCTTGCTGAAACAAATACGTACAATTTAAAAGACATGCGGAATGGTTAAAAATGATTAGAACCCCCCGGCCCTTTAAGTCTGTGCTTCTCATGATAAAGCCATGTAAAACACCGCCGTCGATGGACGTATCCGCTTGCAAGAAGAGTGGCCCTTACTCACAATCTAAGTCCACCTGTATCGATCGCCGTCCCGGAATGCAATCAATTTATCTGGAAGTCCCCATTCCTCAGCATGCGCATTGGGCTTAACACCCCCCCCCCCCCCCCCCCCCCCCCCCCCCCCCCCCCCCCCCCCCCCCCCCCCCCCCTCAACAATAAAAAAACACCCCCCTCTTCCT
>JAACJT020000826.1:0-12608 GCA_009936485.2 Gymnarchus niloticus | reverse complement strand
TGGGGTACACCCTGGATGGGATGTCAGTACATTCAGGGCACAAGGCTGGGGTACACCCTGGATGGGATGTCAGTACAGAGCAGGGCACAGGCACACGTCAGCAAACACTCAACCGTAGGAAGAAACCAGAGTAAGCAGCACAACGTGGGGACTAAAATGCAGCTGTGGCTTCTGTATTACTGGTATATACCTCTGTCATTACAAAGATCTGTTATTATAAGAACTGAAAATGGAGAAGAGACAGTAAGAGAAAATGAGGTTCACCTGCAGGCCTGAAATCATGGGCAGATGGTGTTTGACTTTCTATCTCTCTGTCCACAAAATTGCTTATTTTTTTGTCATTTATCACTGGAGGATCTCTAATTAGCCCTGTAATTTTTGCTTGTAAACTTCTCCATGCAGGCATTTTCACGCTCGCCTAACCATGTGGCGCCCATCAGTTTAACACAGAGTGCCTTGTGAACAGCCTTTTGTCGCCATATGTCGCAGTAATAATTATATCCTGCTCAGCCTGTCCTGTGAGTGGTAGAAATGGAAGGCAGTTTTTGTTTAACATCTAGATGATCTAAATGGCAATGATGTGTTAGGTAGGAGAGTTAGTTTAAGACCAGGTTATAGGGTAACATAGAACAAAGGTACTGACATCCCAAAGGTCTGATACTATTTTAGAGAACCCTGAAATAACTCATCCAGAATTAAACCTCATCAACAGCAGCATCCCAGGTCTACTACAATGGTACTCTGAGTAAACACAGAGGCAGGAAAAAGAATGGTGTGAGAAAAACAGCAAATCTCCTGTCTGCATTAATACTGGGGTTTTGCTGTTCCAGCCATGCTTCATCACTCTGTTTTCATCGTGCAGTTCAAACAAAATTTATTCATAAACCGAGAGCGTGAACTCAGGTGAAAGCTGGGTGAAGAGAACTGAAGAATAAAATATATCTCTGGCAATACTTTTCTCTTATGATTGCGGAGCTGGCTGTCCGTCGGTGAAAATGCCATTGAAATTCTAGGGCACTAAATCTTTCCGTCGTTCCACACAGCAGGTAGGAGAACAGTTCCGCCGGATCCTTCATTACCTTGCCCTCTGTTTCCCTCTGTGGATTGTGGCCTGTTAATGTAATCCACACCCTCCCCTCCAGCTTGTTCCATACACCTTCCAAACACATAGCATCTCTTGTAAGAAAGCAGAAAAGTGAAATCACTTTCCATTATCTGCTCATTGGCTTTCTGCCATACCGGTCGGAGTCTGGAGTGCCGCAGTTTTGCATGCGATAGCTTCCTTTGTTTACATTAGCTGCCGACACTCATCCTGGTTCAACGTTTGCAAAAATGCGAACACCTTGTCCTCTGAGAGCGCAAGGAGTTCACAAGCAAAGGAAAGAACTCAGCAGGAATCACAGAAGCACTCAAGAAATAGCAAGAAACAAATGTCTGGAGATTTTTTTAAATAAGAATTGAATCACCTTGAAATAACATTGAATGTTGTCAGTTGATTCAGCAGTACGTATTCATAAGTATGTGTACCGTTACTTAAAACATTAAGCCCTTTATTAATATTTTTTCTCATATCCATCAATCTGTTGGGTATTGGGCCAGCAGTTTATTTCAAATAAACATAGGAAGGGGACACAAAAGAGCTTAGTGTACCAGGAGGCCATTCCTTAAACCTTAAGCTTTTTATTCTGAGGACTCAGATAACAAACTTGCTACCATGCTGGGACCCAAGAAGAGGATTACCACAATGTCAGCAGACACGTGGCCAAAGTTTAAGGAGCACTGCCTTAGATAAGCTCTAACTTCTCTATCTGCAGTGTTGATGTTGATTACTACTGACATATGCTATCCTGAAGAAATAAGGTTACGAACTTGAGAATCCTACCATAGATGTTTCACACTTTTTACGTCTCTCAGCCAAATAAATAAAGCAGAAGATGGATGTGTAGAGGTAACAGCTCAGTGAATAGAGAGGTGTTTATGTGGTGATTTTAATGGACCAGATTCATTTTGTAGGGCCTCGTTTCACGGTCGGTTGAGAACTGAGCGGAGACTGAATGAGACAACAGTGAGTCACGGATCTGGGTTACACTGGATGAAGCACAACAATGGAGCAATGTGAAGAAACAGTAAGAACGAGGAACTGGTGCAACTCACCAACATGGACGGTCCCTCCTATGCTGGCTTGTGGCCTCGCTCAACCTTCTCGCAATTACACAAACTCTTTTATGAGGCTTAAACATTTTTTGAACGCATTAAATGTCTTTGCATTGTAAAATACACTTAGCACTTACCCTGAAGGTGAAAAGCAAATAACTATAATAAGAAAATCTCCTCTGGTACCTGGCAAAACGCTATACAGCTAGGGGTGTGGTATGGGTAGATCTGAAGGATGAATGTTGCACTGAGCTGTTTTTTTTTTTTTTGTTGCTCCTGAGTCAATTCTGGCTCAAGCCAGTAGATGGGATGGTTTCCAACAGTAGGGGGCGCTGTCGTGCACATGCAAAGAGAGGCTATATTACGTTAAAGCATTAACTATTCTGGGTGTTCCTTTGACTAACCAAGCTCTTCTAGATACACTTTTTCAGCTCCTCTCTGATCCTCAGCACAGGGAATCCTAATTTAAACAGCTTGAGCACCATAATGTCTGGGGTGTTCTGCCCGCTCTACATTGGTTTGAGAGCATATCACACGGCTAATTACCCACATAACTAATGAGCCAGGTATCGATCCTCATTCTAATGCATTTTTCTCAGTGCTTCTGAGACAGTGAGGCTCTGGTGGATTGAAGAAGGATTTATAGAAGCATGCACAGAATTCAGCTCTGGTGTTATAGTAACCAATGCCCATTTTCCAGGTAGGACTAAAATAGTACTGTAATTCTTTAGCACTAAGTGCATTCCTCCTAACTGGGCAGTTCTTTCTCCAGTATACATCCATTTCAAAGATGTTCATGGATCAATGAACTCATTATCATATGCTTCTGTGAAGGAAAATGACAACTCAGCTTAGACATGGTGCTCAGTGTGTTTCTCTAAAGCAGAGTAACTTAAGTGTAAGCAAATCAATGGCCGTCGACATTTACGACCTGGACTCTGCTAAGCGTCTCATGCAATCGCAAAGCAATGCTGTAGTCGCCATGGTGATGATGTTACCACAATATCATAACGAGATCATGGTCACCATGGTGATGGCCAAGGTTGTGAGGCCACTTTTGACAGTGAGTGACCGACTCACTGGGGTACAGAGCAGGTAAGAGGCGATCATCTAAAAGTAACAATTCTGAAGTGTGCGTATTGTGCTCTCCGTTTCTGATGTCTGACTCCCATTTTTTACAAAAATACGTGCAGTCAAAATTGCCAAACCAATTGGCAATTTTTCCAATTTCTGGTTAAAATCAGTGAAACAGGCTATTTACCAGTGAGAAAGATGTGAAACACTGAAAAATACAAACTAGTCTGTCTCACACTGTGATATGATTCAGCAGCACCAGATGTGGGTTTGTGGCTGGTGTGCTGATCATGATGATGTTCTGCCATTCGGGAAGACTTTACTGGGCATGATTGTGCAGATGATAGAGGATTCTCTACTTGGGAACATGAGGAAGACCCCAGAAGTCTCTTCATCTCTACCTTTAATTTGTTGAGCTAGACATGACAGAACAATCTTGAGCACAACTGACAGAAAACAAATCTGAAGTACTCTGACAACAAAAAGGCCAATATTGCTGTTATTTATTAATCGGGAGGCTCCGGAACTTGTTGAGTAACACTGTCGGGTCACGCTTTTACGGTAGGGGCTTTAATTCCGGCGCTGCTCTGTGTGGAGAGTGGATTCTCTTCATGTCATGTGGGTTTAATCCAACACTGCGTTAGTGTAACTGGTGTCACTAAATTGCCCATGATGCTGCTGTGTGCCCTGCAATGGCCTCAAAACCCAGCGAGGGTGTCCTTGGGCTTAGCCCCTGAACGGATTGGGATAAGTACCAGACCTGTCAATTATCTTATAGCAGATAAGTGTTTGGAAGGAGGTTAGATGAATAATAATGATGAGAGCTTTGGCTTGAAACCTGGAACAAAACCTTAAAGAAGTCATTTGGGCTGAGCTGGCACAGTAATGAATTTCATACATTGGGGAAGCAGGAAAATGTAATTTAAAAAATGCATGTTGAGTTGCGTAATACGAGTTGACAGACTGAGCGCTCAGCTAGAGAATCTGGAGTGATATATAATCCATTTTAAGTTCAAAGTCTGACTCGGTCTGCCTGTTTCACAACCATCATTATAAAATACCATAAATTTTAATTTAAAAATTTGAGTGAAGTTTGTATGTTCTCCCCTTTTCTGACAGATTTGCTCCGGGTACTCCGGTTTCCTCTCGCAGTCCAAACACATGCGGTTAGGCTATTTGGCATCTCTAAATTGCCCGTAGTATGTGCCCTGCGATGGACTGGCATCCCATCCAGGATGTGAACCCCAGCCCTGTGCCCTGAGCTGCCTGGGATAGGCTCCAGATCCCCCAGGATGAGCGACCAGGATAAGCAATTAGAAGACGGATAGATGGATTAAACAATGGCACAATACTGTTTTGTTTTCATTAATCATGTTTAGGGAAAATAATTGAGGAACCACAAGAGAAGGAAGGATGTAGTAATTGTATCAAATTTAATTTTATTCATACATGGGTTTCAAAGCTGAGGTAGAAAATACCGTTTGAAAATGGAAGTAAAAAAAAATTAAAGGAAGAATCGAAATGGAACAGAGAACAAAACAAAGAACAACACAAGGGACTCGAAGCCTTTCATCATGAAGGGAAAAGAATTTCCACCAAGACAAGAATCTGAATTAGCATTCTAGAAGCAACATTGGTCTTCCTTTAAGTGATATCCCTACTTGTCTCAGAATGACAATCATAATAATATAAAAACAGTAGGAAAGCATGAATTTGGAATTATTTCTCCATACATTTTTGAGGAAGCATTTGATAACAGTCTGAACATGACTGTAGAGGACACATGTACGCGTAGGGAGTCTTTTTCGGTGACGGGACTATAAGGCACCCCCGAGACTTTTACGTCACCTTCTTTGATATGAACCCATTAGAGCAGAACCACTGCTGTTTTACTGCCATTATGGGTGTATATCACAGCAGAACACAGAGCAAAGGTGCATCCTTCTGTGTGCAACCTAGCCCTGGACACTCAGGCTGGGCAATTAGATTTGTTATCCGTTTTCTGCCAAGCATTCACACGAGGGAAGTCACTGAACAGCTGCTCACCTGCATTTGTGTTGTGCGTTTCTGAATGCAGTTACTTTGTAGTTTGACGTTGTTTCTTTAGTGTAGAAAAGAGGCTTCTCCACGAGTGTATTGTGGTGTTAATGGGTGCATAGTTGAGGCATGTCTCGGTTTTCCTTTAAGTTCAGTGTTAATGGTGCACCACGGAGACAGAAGATGAGAAATCATTAAACAGAACAATAAAAACCATAAGTGAGCAGAGAAGCTGGACTGATGAAAGCAGGGAGGCACGGTGCGCTGTGCTGAGGAAGAGTCTACTCCAGATGAGCGGGCTTTGATTTGCCTATTCAGATCTCACACAAATGACTTCACTGTAAGTCAGATCTTTCTACTTGTGACACCAGGAGATGCACACATCCTTTTCCAGTGTTATTATTTCCTCGACTCGCTCATGGCTGTGCCCAGCAGGACGGCCATCTATTTACAGTTAGGACCACATCAATCACCCTAAAGACCACACACTTTCCCCTTGTTGATCTCTACACCTACAATGAAAAACTCAACCTCTTACCATGAACACAGGAGTTCCTCAAAGGTGGGCTCGACCATGCACAAGCCTCCTGCTAGTCCAGTTCAGTCCATTATGAGCCCTTTTGAGTCGATTTAGTAATTTTACATTACAGTTTGCATAAATAAAATAGTTCACATCACACTCCTACGTTCTCCCAGAAAAGCTAACCTTAACGCAGAAATTTTTATCATAAGATGACCTTGGCATTTAAATAGATAGGATGTGATAAAGAAAATTTATCTTCTAAAAATATATTTCATATTTACTGGAACATTAATTACATGCTATCTAACAAACACTGAAACCTGTTAAAATTAGGTCTCCTCAATAGATTCAATTCCAAATCCAGTCCACTGCAATTATGTGATAGTTATACAGTGTCAAGAATGGGTACATGGACAACTGCCTAGGACAGGCTGGAAAAATTCACCAAAGAGGATCAGGAAATGCTGTGTCTCATTTGTATTTCACCTCAATACCAGCATAGTTTGGACAGTACAGTAGGCAAGCTATGACTCGCTGCGTCCATCTTCCAGTGTTTTTGCCGAGGATTTATTTGGGTTTTTCTGTTTTCAGACCAAAGAAAAGAAGAAATCTGGGGAAAGAATTTCACTTCAGAAAGCTGTTTTTCAAGACAAATAAGAAATTGCTCTTTTGGTGGACTGAAACCTTGAGCAAACAGTAGACCACAGTGTAATGAATGGACAGAGGAGAGCATCCCAGTGCGAGACCTCCAAGTGTATTTCTAGAATCATAATCTTCAAGACAGGCCAAGGGTTGCAAAAATGAAGACAGCTGAAAGCAGCCAAATCCATAGTCAAAAAACACATCAAGAGTCACAAAGTCAATATGGGTGATACAGGGTAAAGAGTCAAATCCAAAACATTAGCAAAAAGCTAGAAAAATGACAAAACAAGCAGGTGTCAAACATCAAAAACAGATCAGGAGAACAAACACTCAGCATGGTGGCACACTCAATACTTTATGAGGAAATAACTCAAAACAAGGTCCTTTAACCTAGTTGATGAGCTAGCGGTGTGAATCGTATTTGGGGAGGTGGAGCCAAAACTGGCTGGGCGTGGCTTTATGGATGTAGGCGGCACACGCAGAATAAGCAGATCTGAGACATTAACAGGCTACTGTCTGGGGTTATTGGAAGAATAAAGCATCTGGAGTAGACTGACGCTGTTCAGCGTAAATAAAGACAAGCACTAGACTGTGGCCCCACCCCTTCCCTATTAAAGATGCTAGCTGTAGTGCCTTATAACACATTTTAACAGTTTACAAGTTCACCAATCATCTCACAAGTATAATATAAAAGCAGAATCATTGGTGCACTTACCAAACACAGCAAACCATTACCAGAGAATGAGCCTACTCTTACCTACAGACTTACATTACAAGTACAATGAAATTTGAATTTTTCCTTGTATTTGTTACTTGCATGCAATTAAAATTTGCCTGTTTATTAGTGTATATATTTTTGTGATGAGAACTATAAGTATTGCGCCATCACAGCACCAGTTACAGCTTCTTTACCGGTCGCACGCCTCATGCATCCAGAAATAATGAATAACATCTCATCAAAATGCTGTCATTTCAAGTCATTTGTGTTAACCATCACTCACAACCAGATTAGCATTTCTCACATGCTGTTTTCCATGTTTCCCGACTCCACAGACATGTTCATTTGCCACCTTAAACACATCCATCAATGGCCAAGACCCTGCTGCTCCGTTCCACGAACGAAATATAGTCTTGCTGATGTGATTAAGGCAAATTAGATGCTGTCATTTATGGAGTACCTTAGCAAGAGCTCTGCACGGCATCACCGATGGATGATCTTAATTACGTCTCTTTTGATTAGAATAAGAACCCTAATCAAGAGCCTGCAGGATGACAGACACAATAACAATTCATTAATGAGGCATCTTCAGCCTTGCAAGAGCAGAAGATTGAGGTGAAGATTGAGACTCAGCACGCAAGATGATGAGCTAACCACACCAAGCTGAAGGCCACCAAATCCTGGGGGTATGCTGGGGATATTCTCAGCCTGATCTCAAGGGTTAACAGCTCGTTAACCGTCAGATGCCACAACCTCAGATCTACCCTCCACCTGTCCATATCTCCAGATGTACAGCACATGGAAATTTTTTATAAGAAGCAAAATCGGGGCAGCATGAGATGGGGAACAAGGAAACCATTATAATTATAACAATCATAACAGCCCGTACGATCCTTCAATTAATTTTTGTGCTGGAATGTGGAAAACAAAGCAGAATAAAGACCTAGTAGGGGATCCTTTGGTTACTAGCCAGTTGTCATCATTAGTTCCAGTGTCCTACAACCCTTACTGGTGTCACACGTTACAAGGGCACCTTTTCTCTCCACTGGGCTGTCAAGGCAGTTTTACTTTTTTAATTGAACTCAGCAGCACAATTCATTTATAACTGGCTGCTATGGGTAATTGCTTGGCTGTAAAATCTCCTACTGATGGGCTTGAAACAGCACTCATATTTGGCTTTCATACAAACGTCGATCTCAATGCATATTTGGTTATAGCATATAGATGAGTTACAAAATGCATCATCATTTACTGATTTTCCAGACATCCACACTGCAAACAGCTGTTTGATTTAACGGCTTTTAAATCAGCCTTTAATTAGTCACAATTCCACCCAGTTTCCCATCAAAGCAGTGCATGCACGTAATCCGTTAATCCACAAAGAAATGTCACACCAAGAAAAATATGCGTATAGGTCATAATAGCTTCAGGATGCCATAGTATTCTCTGCACACAACGGTCGGTCTCTACATACTGCGTAACAATGTCAGGGACTAAAATGGCCTCTGGTATTAATGCACACGCTGTGTATCACAATATATTATCTCATACAAAACAAGCCTTTTGGAGGTACTGTGAACTTCTGGCATGTGTAAATACTTCAAATACCCCGATATCTGCTCCTGAAGCCCTTCATGTATATCAAACCCAAAATACATAATTATGCTGACACCCAGATAAAAGCCGCCTTGCCCATAGAGGCATTGGGAGGAGGGGGTTGAGGACTAGGGAGATAAGCCTTGTAGTAAAATGTTAAATAATATCCTCATTGACTTCAGACAGCTGCTGTGGATTTCCCTCCCTAGCCAATCTGTCTGTATGTCAATCTGTGGAAAAGGCCAGGCTATCCCCACCTTCTGTTTGCAGGAGCGTTGCTGCCAACAGCATTCACTTCAACTGGAGAACTTTTTCAGTCATCAAATATAGACTTCATTTCAGTTGTTTTCCTTTTGAACTGTTCAGTGAAGGAGAACATGGCCTCTGGTTGTATCAAAGAGTCAGATATTTGTATTTAATAGTTCTGCTGGAGATATATTGGTGTGTTCTGTTTTGCCTTGACATCACACCAGTCCCAAGACTTGTAATGTCCTCATATGTCATTATTTTGTCTTTAAAGTTAATTCCCACGTGTGTTTGTTATTTTTCTTTCGACTGTGAGCCCATTGACATTACCCTAGCCATCCCATTAGTAGCCAATAACACGTTTGGGGTGATCTTTGATGAAACAAAGCTGTTGTAATGAGGCTGAGTATAAATTCATCCTGCTCCCAAAAGTCTTTTACGCCTCGTTTTGAATTCCTCATCTCTGTAGTTGTAGCAAAGCGAAATGTTGTAAAAGGCAAAGAAGAGTTTTGTAAATGTAAAGGGCAGCAATTATAATGAAAACAGCTTAAAGCTTGGAGTCATACCATATCAAAGATAAACAACACGCTTCCTGAGCCCAGCTCCACATTCCTGCTGTGCCGTGTTTCTGCTGAAGGTGACAGCTGATCAAAGGTCCACTGGATAGCAGGACACAGAGCAAAGAACCATTTGTTAGAAACCAAGTATGCTTATTGAAGGACAGAAAAACATCTATTTATGTACGCTACCATTATTTAGCATATTACATTTTAAAAGTACTTGAGATTTCAGTTTTTTAAGATCATTTCCAAAGAGATTAGGAATTAATATAGGCTGGAAACCTTATACTTCATTCTTTAACATAAAAAAAAATCGAGAAGCTTGTTTCCTCCCTGCAGCTCTCTGTATTATTACCATCCTGTACAGCAGTATCTGAGTATGAGGAACTGGGGCTCTCTGCATTATAACTGTCCCAGGCAGTATGTGAGTATGAGGAACCACGACTCTCTGCATTATTGCTGTCCTCGGCAGCAGTATGGGAGTATTAGGAACTGGGGCTCTCTGTTATATTACTGTCCCAGTCAGTATGTAAGTATGAGGAACCAAGGTTCTCTGTATTATTACTGTCCTGGACAACACATGAGTATGAGGAACCAAGGTTCTCTGTATTATTACTGTCCCAGGCAGTATGTGAGTATGAGGAACCACGACTCTCTGTATTTCCATGGGGTGATAAGTGCTACTTAGACAAGCACACAATAGACAGTGACTGATCTCTTCTCCTTTGAAGCAGAACGGCTTTCTCCACTCCTCATAAAGAACACAAAAATAATTTTGAAACAGTGGTGGACTGTCCGTTGAAAATAAATCTCACAATATGAGATTTATATTTGTTTATCCAGAAAATGATGCCATAACATCGCCGTAACACACAGGTGAAAGACTTTACCCTGAAGTGTTGACTTGTGTTTACCTGCCAGAACTGACTTATTTTTTAAGGCAGTTCACTTGCGTTTCACAGATGTAGCTTTTCGCAGTGTTTCCTCTCGCCATCTTCCACTGAGCGATTCATTGGGATTTGCATTGTACATTGTGTAGAGATTACAGATTCTTCTGCAAGGACATGTGCTGTGAGAGTACTTGAGATTTACTATAGTAAAATTGGAGGAAATGGGAAGTGTCCACAACTAGTAATAAAACGTCTGTGTACAGTGCCCATGGTGAAGGATGGATGTTTCTATTGACAACACGGAGGCTCCTGCAAAATGTTCCCTAGAGAAATGAACACTGGGTACTTTACAATTGTTATGTCCCCACAGGGGAAAAGTCAATTTTATAAAAATCTATAAATGCAATCAAAAAAACAATAGAGGCACAAGTCTCTCATTTTGTTGGACTGCTTACGGTTAAAGTTAGGGCTGGATAAGGGTTAGGGTTGTCATAGTTAGGATGAGGGTTAGGTCCATAGAAACGAATGTAAGATCCCCACACAGTTAGAAATACAAACATGTGTGTGTTTGTGTTTGTATGGATGCAAAAAAGGAGCTAAGACAAATACAAAGTAATAGAAACAACTCAGCAGATCTGTGTTGACTTTGTATATTGATTTTGATGGAACTGAGTTATGCTATGCATGCATACATCTATATTTAGGAGCTTTGGCTGTTTTCCATCATCGACATTTCATGGTCTCAAGAATGTTTGTTGGAATGTTTTAATTAATAAAGAACATGGAGTTTTTCTAGTTAATTAGCATAAAAACCAAAAGCAACAAGATAACGCTTTCCCGCGCTCGTGGTGAGTGTTGGAAAGGAATACCTGCAAAGATGAATGAGGATATCTTTAAGACCTCCAGAAATCAGAGATAAACCTATTGTATTCCCTCAAGAGTCATTACTTTACGTAGATTTTCCTCTCACACATCTTGACAGAAGGGGAGAATGAATATTTCATCATTCAACAATCAAGCTCCTGTTATCCACAGCAAAGACATCCGATTGCAGTCGTTGATTTTTTTTTCGTCTCTCTTCGTCAGAGTAAACTTTTTAAAATTCATATTTCAAAGAGTGGATGTTGATGTATTTGAAATCAGGTGTATAATATCAACCTGTATTACTGGTATAAGCCTTGGAACTTGTTTATTAGACTACTGGATCCCAGCAGGGAGGCGTTTCCTCACATAAGGCCTGCATCCAACTGTCATTCTGTGTGATAAAGAGAAATGTGGTCATTTTACATGAAGATTTCAAGTCAAGCATTTGTTTGCATAGTTAAATGCTTTAGAAGAGGTAATGGTAACAGCTAGTCCTACAGTTAGTCTTTCCAGTCAGTCAGAGTCAAGGCAAACATTTCCAGTTATCCAACTTACAGAAGAAAAATAAAATGGAAGCATCATTGTAGAAAATGCAGGGGAATTGGACTCCATATTAACTTGTGTTTTTTCAAATTAATCTCAGCTTTGGGACTGGATATGCATATGGATTGTTATCACTTTCACTGTAACAATCAAAATACACAACCTGACAGGGACAACCTACTGCCAAATCCATCCATCCATCCATCCATCCATCCATCCATCCATCCTTCTACCTACCACCTATCCCAGTAAAGGTCACCTGATGCCTATCCAGTACAGCATAGCATGCATAGCATGTACACCCTGGATGAGATACCAGTGCATCACAGGACACATGTACACTCTCACAAACACAGACACACACTTACACACACAATCATACACTAGTGGCAATTTAAAGACACCAATTAACCAAGTTTATAATGCTGGAGTGAGGGAGGAAACTGGGGCACCCAGAGGAAATCCATAAGTCATGGGAGGAGCATGAACTTTGAAGGTGTGAGGCAAAAGTCATACTCATTACATACTGCACAATAAATATAGACCCGTTAGTTAGTCTGATTTGACTCCTGGAGTCTCATTTTCCAATTTATTGCTACATTTGGAACAGTTAGTTTGGTGAAAGCAGTACCTCGAATAGAGTAGTTGCAGAGTAATAGAAATTGTTGTCTATATACAGTACTCTGCAAAAGTCTTAGGCAGGCAAAGAAAATTATGGTTAAGTTACATTTATGTTGCTGTAAAACTATTACTTTATGTCT
>JAACJT020000825.1:0-17635 GCA_009936485.2 Gymnarchus niloticus | reverse complement strand
GTGCATGGTTTCTTTGTCTTTTCTGGGTCGCTAATATGAGGTGGAGCTGTCCTAAAGATCAGGGACTGCCTGCAGCTGGGCTAACTGCATAACTTACTGAAATAGTCCATATCAAGTCCAAATCCTGAAATAGATGGATAAGTGTAGTAAATTAGTACTGACCGGACGTTCCTACATATATAAGAAACAGACTAATCATTATGGTGCAATTTGATTTTTCCATATGCCGTATCACACGTCTCAAAAGATTACTGAACTGAAAAAGAAATGACAGCTGAACATGTAGACAGTCACAGAGGCGAACTCTTTTTCCTTGGCGGTTTAGATGACATCATCATATAATTAAAACAAACATTGGAATAGTTTCATTTTTGATGCTGATTTGTATTAAAGCATATGGAAGTATTACTCTCCTGGGGTTTAATTTCTAAACTCCCCATTCTAGTGAAAACCCACAGTTATATATTGATGATGTACGTGTATTTGAAATATGCTTTGCATAAACCTAAAATTGTCATTGTGGGTTCAAATAAGCCAGTATTTTATTTAAGAATGGGATGCAGGAATTTACCTGCTTCTAAGACCTTGTATTGCACTTCAAATTAATATACCAGATGAAGTATATTAATTCATGCTGGTCTGAAATGGGGATTACGGATGTTATGTAGTATAGCATGGTGCAGATGATTGCTCGGTTCGCTGGCCATACAAATGAGACCGGTGTAGTATTAAGGCTTACTGTGAGAAAAATAAAAAAGATAATCTAGCAAGAATATGAATATCGTGTCTGTGGAGAGAGCAAACAGGAACGTGGATCTCGAGCAGGGAGAACAGACTGGCAGACTTGTCCT
This sequence comes from Gymnarchus niloticus, assembly GCA_009936485.2. NCBI lineage: Eukaryota > Metazoa > Chordata > Actinopteri > Osteoglossiformes > Gymnarchidae > Gymnarchus > Gymnarchus niloticus. The sequence goes on along the minus strand of JAACJT020000825.1, from coordinate 16,784 downwards.
GGGTCCCACCTCGTGCATTTTGCTGGGAGGTTCCAGCTCCCTTGCAACAAAATGTGCAACTGTCACCCCCATGGTTCTACGGGCAGGACTGTAGTTTGAGTCTGAAGTATCTGTTAGTTGTTCCCAGGGGTTGATATCAGTGGAATGTCATTCCCCTCATTGCTCATAGTACTCTGGGGAGTAAAAGGATCAACTGAGGATGCCATTTCCTTCACACTTCACGCCACCCTGACTCATCTGGAAAAGAGAAACCACTCTGCTAGGCTACTGCTTGTGAACTACAGCTCGGCGTTGAATACAGTCCGGCCCCCCAGACTCGGGTCAGAGCTTCCAGACATAGGATTCAGTGGCTGTCTCTGCAACCGGATCCAGTATGAATCCAGCTCAAGTCTGCAGGGATGTATACAAGTAGGCTTTTTATTTTACATGCACTCGTATCTGAACAAATGACAATAAATCTTTGAATCTAGAATCTTAAGGAGCTTCTACATATACTTTGTGAATGTGAGTAAGATGGGCAATGATCAAACTCAGGCAAGTCCTAAAGATCAAAGACATGAATTAGTATCTGTAAACTTGTGTGTAGTTTGTGCCCATTTGTGTGTGGTTTTGTGATTTTTTTAGCATTCTGTACAGTGCTTATTCTGTCTTATGGGGTAGCAAAATATACAAAAACAGAAAATACCAAATAATGACACAAAGCATCCTATACACGATTTTGTCATGCAGAATTTACTATTGAGCCTTGATTTCTCTCTTAATCTTTGTCCAGAATTGAAAAATCTATTTTAGGATGTACCACCCTGCTTCCAAAAAAGTTGGGATGTGTTATAAATTGTAAAAAAAAAAAAAAAAAAAACAGACCGCGATTTGCAAATCATTTAAACCCAAAATTTATTGCAAACAGTACAGACAACATATCATATGTTGAAACTGAGAAAATTTGTTTTTTGAAAAATTTATGCTAATTTTGAATTTGATGCAAGCAACACGCTTCAAAAAAGTCAAGACAAGGGCAACAAAAACCTGGAAAAGATCTTAAAACACCCGGTGGAAGATCTCACGACTAATTAGGTTAACTGGCGACAAGTTGGTAACATGATTGGGTATAAAATGAGCCTGCCGGAGAGGCCAAGTCTTTCAGAAGTAAAGACTGGGGAGGGTTTGCCCCTCGGTGAAAGACTGCACAGGCAAATAGTGTAGCAATGTAAGAATAACGTTCATCAATGTAAAACTGCAAAGAATTTGGGGATTTCATCATCTACGATACATAATATCACTAAAAGATTCAGAGAATTTATAAATTCAGTATCATATATTATTCCAAAATTCCTGCTAACTTATTCTATCCTACTTCCTTACTACAGCAGAAAAAAGAGATCAATAAGCTAAATGGTAAATGTGCGATTTGGCTTGCTGAAACAGGTCATTTGACTCCTTAATCGTGTTCATCATAATGACCTTGCCACATGACTGACCATACCCAATGTCTGCTTTGGGTTGAGATGAGGCCACAGTTGGCAAAAGAGGAGTGAAAAACCCCCCTGGTAGCTCTGATGATCAAGGGAAATGAACAGCTCAATACTCTTACATCAAAGTTAGATTGAAGCTATTGGGCTTTTGGTATCAAAGCATAAACAAACACTCATATCGTGCATCTATGATTTGAACTTAATTTTTTTACTTTTAAGTGTATTATTATTTATACATATTTTAATGTTAAACTCTGTTATCTTCTGGCCAAATATTTGTTTACTGCTCAGACAATGTTCAGATAAATTGTCTTAAACATGTTCACTTCTGTAGACTTTTGTATGGCACTATGCATATACACCGAATAGCACCTGGCTTTTCCTAGTAGCCAGGTAGTGTTCCTAGCTACAAAGGAGAAAGGAGATATATAAAAGAACAGGCATTTATAACTTAATAGGTGTTCCATCTGGCTGCTGTGAAGAGCCTGTTGTTTTACAACGGGGTGGTCATGATGTTTTGGCTCTTTAGTTTATATGAATTGTATGTTTTTGGCATGCAACACTTTGGTTTTCCCAAGTGCAAAATATCAGTTGATAGATATGGTTTTAACCTGACAACTGTAACATACTATCTAAAGATGCTAAAGATATCCTAAATAGGTTTTTCCCTTTCTAATTGACTTGCCTGTGATAACCTTATTTAAAGCACGAGTTCACGTTCAAGTATTGAGGTCAGTTGGTCACAGCTATCAATGTCTGCTAAATCAGTTTCACCCATTTCATACAAGAGAAATTCCAGGAAACTTGCATCAATAATGTATGCTACATAAATGACAGTGGTAATCAATCAAGCAGGCAAACCAATCCATCCATCCATCCATCCATCCATCCATCAAGGTCAGGTTGGCGGAGGGGCTACAGAAGACTGGGGTACACCCTGGATGGGATGTCAAGCCATCACAGGGCACATTGCAATTTTGCAATCATTTAAAATTTATTATCTTCAGGTTATAGAGTCATTACGACTAGCATAGGATGAAAAAAAATTGAAACAGGAATTCATTTGAAACAAGACGTGTACTCAAGGATGATTTTTTTCCCCCCGATAATATTAGTCCGAACTGTGTTGAACAATAACTTATTTTCCTTATCTTGACAGAAAGCTGGATATTAAGAGGGAGAAGACAAGAATGCTGAAGTAATAGCAAGAAATCTTCAATTGCCATGTTTTAATAGTTATTAAATTATGTGTACTTCTAAAACAAAAATAATAAAAACATATCACACTCTTAATGCAGTTAAATGATATTACCATGATGCCAGGACACAGCTAAAGGATTTCTAACATGGCCTGCCCAAAAAGTCACGCCCCAAATTCCTCATACCTATATGGCTAAGTTGTTTGCCTGTTAGTTATTTTCTCTTCAGCTGATGAGCTTCTGAGTACTCAGTTTTTATAGGAGGTGGGCCACTGACTGCCAAGTACATAACTGAGGCAGATAATAATGTAATACAAATGACTGGCTCATGTAACTAAACAATGCCAACAGAATCCTAGATGTAGAGCAAAACTAGAGAACAAACCAAAAGAATTATTACAAAAATTAGTCTGATTTTGAAATCCAAAAGGTATCACTTCTAGCACTTGGTTGATGTGGAGATCAGACAAATCCTTCAGATTTGAATTAGCAGATTCATAACGATTTGCAAAAAAAAATAAATAAAATAAAAAATTAATACCAGCAAAATAATTGGCTGACATAAAATTTAGTGAGTACATATATAAATATCCAAACACTCCAAATTATAGATCCTGAATTGAGAAAGATAACTATCTTTTTATTGTACGAAGATCTTCCAATCTGGACAAACAACCTGGATAATGCATTTGACTACTATCTGTACGTGCCTCTGAAATTCAGAATTTACTTTTGAAATTGATTTGGATACATATGCTTTGTGAGTTCAGTGTTCAAAGGAAACTGGAGAGTTCCCGAGTTTGAGCTTCTACAGTATGGTGTGAAGAATTACTTCATTTTTTATCTTCAGAGTTTATCATAAAAAGTGTCATTTTCTGATTATTTACAAGTTTAATTTTGAAGCAACTTGTTTCTTTTTTACTTTTAAGGATAATTCTTTTTGGATAATTCTATTTGACATTGTAACATAAGGTATTGTGTACAAAGTCAATAAAACACATGAACAGAACAGAATGAAAGATGGGAAATTTAAAGCTGGAAAAGAATATGTGATGATAAAATCATACATCTTATACTTGACAGAAAACAATATACATCTGATAGAGGATTTGCTATATTTCCATGTAAAGGAGGATTGACATCTCATTCCAGTTTAGGACTTGCGCCATATTCGAGGACCCATGCAGGATGTGTTGCTGAAGCCAGAGTTAATCGAGGAGGAGATGGTTCTTGGGTGACTCGATGACTTATAGCTGGATGTTCTCGGTGTGACTCCTGCAGGAGATTATTCTTATTTTCAGCCGCTCAAAAACTGAGCAGATGACTGCCCATGACAATGACCTGGAGAGGAACTTCCAAGTCAGTGAGAAAGATGTTCAAGGTCTTGGCTAACGTGATGTCTAAGATGCTCTTGGCTGCCCTTGAGTCTACAAAGGCTTCCATTTAATGATGTCCATTGGATCAGCTCCAGTGAGTGAGCGGTGAGAGGTGTAGGGGCAGAACTGGGAGGTTCCGATTTCTCCTGTCATGGCCTCCTGGCACAAGGATGGAAGTCAGCATTTTCTCAGACGTGATGGACAGGATGAGCAAAAATGTGCAGCCTGTCCACATGAGATGCTGAGACACTCATGCATCCGCCTTGATTTCTCTTTATAAGGTAGTGGCACCTTGCCCCATAGCACAGTCTCTTTGAGGCTCTGGCTGTGACTGGAGGCTGGGGCGGGAGAGGTTGATGGACCCAGGAGGGACAGAACCAGTCCAGTACTGCAATCACTTTCACAGGGTTTATGGTGATTCCCATAAAGAAGTCTATTTATGCCAGAAGTAGGATCTTAGTGGCATGCAATTGATAGATTTCTAGTTTTAATTATGAACCCAGCATATGCAGGCATTGTAAAAATGTACAGGCGTGTAAGATGTAATCAATAAGTGATGTGGCAAAGAGGAGAATGTTGAGCAGATAAAGAAATACGTAATGTTTAATTATGTCCTGGAGGGTATTGTTCTGGAAGACTGACAAACTATTACCTAGCCTGAATGGTATTACCTGGTATTCATAGTGTCCCAAAAGTGTGATGAATGCCATCAAAAGCAGACTTTGATGCTTCCAGAGAGCCTATGGTGGACGTGAGTCAAAAGAAACTTGTGATTCCACTCCATCTCAGCAGTGAGTGTGCAAAACTCCACCATTCAGTTACTGACTGGTTCCACTGATGCAGGAGCTGGGAGGTCACAATAGCAACAAGCAAAAACCAAATTGTCATATGGGGGCAGAGTAGCTAAATAGTCCAAAGGTTGATTATCAGAAAAGCACTCGATAACAATTTATCTGCAGTTGTGCATAGCCTGACATATACTGATGGTCAGAATTTGAGACTTAATGTGGAACAGGAGAAATCTATGATTAGGACACAGGTACTGTATACTCCATATTTGTGGGATTGAGAGCATTTAAGGTTCCAGCCTTACTGCTTCCTTTTTGTGTCCAATTACTACACGCCATTTCTTAATTGATTTATGGCCTTCCAAGATGAATACACTTATTAGAGTCCTTATCCTAATTTGCCGAATTAATTCAGGAAAAGGTGAGCACATACAAGGGAGATGGAATGGATTTGCAAGAATTCAAAACACCACTGACTGTGTATCAGAAATTTTTTGCTTGTTCTTGCAATGAATGCTCATCACACGGAAAATAAAAATGTAAAAGGTTATTTCAGATTATACTGTATAGCAATAATAGTTATGCCAATTACTAATCCATTTAAAGGTATTTCAATATTAGCTTTGACAAGTCTAATCGATTTTTCCCAGATATTGTGCTAAATTTAGTAATTCTGTGAATACTCAGCCAGCCATATAAAGATTTTAAGTTATTGGTGGAACTGGCATTAAGAACCAAAAATTTTGCAATTAAAGTTACTTTCTAGGAGGATTTAGATATGTTCGAAAATGCAGACCAATCATTACTTCTGCAACTATTCTGTAAAAGATTATCTCCTTTGTCAGATTGTGGATTTAATCACATTAATGAAGGAGAAAGTATTCTTAATACCAAATATTAAAATGAAAATGTCAGTCAGTGTCTGTATTATGAAGGCAACAACGTGCTGAATGGAATGATTTTTTACTTTCTGCGACCTAAAACTTTCATGTTACATTAACAAGAGTAATACATCCAGGCAGGCGGAATATGTAAATATTTTATTGAGAAAGCTGTAGGAAATCTGTGACACATTTTATGTAAATCACTGTTTAAAGGGTAGACAGGTAGTATCAGGCATTGTAAATTTTGTACTAGTTCTAAGTGCTGTCATTGTGGCCCGAAAGAAAATTTCCGTTGAGAGCAACTTATAAAATTAAAGGCACGTATTGCTCGGCTAGTTCAATATTAAATATTGCAGTTTAAACAACATTACTGTTCTGTCTTTGTATTGTTTGATGAGTTCTATAAAATCTTTCTGTATTATAAAAGTACTCTGAATGATTTTTCACATTTTAATTCTGCAGTGCTTAGAACAAGTTTTTGGCCATTAATCTAGGTAGTATCTGTATATTTGCTGAAAAATGAAAATGCAATCTAACATTAGAATCTAGACAAATACAGTAATTCTTAAAGAAATTAAAAATGTGTTTCTTCTGTTCTCCAGAATATTCCTGATATCTGGTTGGATGGCTCAGACATAACTTTGGTTCTCCTTGAAAGCACTCAAGCCATTCCATTTATTTTTCATTTTCACAATCAGCTTACTTACAATTTGAACTTAAATAGTTAAGAGTGCTTAACTATTGCTTGGCTAACTATTAAGTTTCATATGTACATGGGTATGCTGGATGATAGCTGTACATTCTGGGGTAAAGAGATGTTTTCAAGTATGTAAACTGACACGCATTGACACATGAAATCAGTTTTCCACCAATGTCAACATGATCTAAAAATAATCTTTGTCTGATTAAGATTTCTGCACAGTAGTGTGTATAAATGAAAATCTATCTTATTGTGTGTGTGTGTGTGTGTATGTGTGTGTGTGTGTGTGTGTGTGTAATATGCAGGAATACAGAAAATTTGTTGATGGTGCATGATCAATGTAAAGATGCTCTCCAGTGCTGCTCTTGTCACACTGCTGCCCTAAAAGACCCTACACTACAATTCTGGGGTCCTACAGGCCTGCCTTGGTATAGTTTATTTCCCTTGCTCACTAGCTTCCTAGAGTTTCAGTCCTTTGTCTGCCCCTTGAAGTTACTACTGTTTTCCTGTCTCGGGTCTGGTGTTTCTCCCAACACTCAAACCACCGGGTTTTCCCTGGATTGCTGTTTTACAATTAATCTGCCTGTCATGATCTCTGCCTAAAAGAATGACTGAACATTATCCAGGATCAGGTCCGAGCATGGGTGATTTAGAACCTTCACCGGAATCTCAAGTGAGCAACACGGAGATCCCCTCCCGTCCACCTGTCTACCAGACCGGGGTGGTGTGATGATGATGACCCTGCCCCTTGTGGAAGTTTCCTAACCCAGTGCTCCCTCTGCTTTGACAACCAGCCCACCCCCTTTATATCCCATGGCATATATGATTTCAGGATCAGATGCACCCTTGCTTGGGTCACCCATTACAACTCCTTGGAACATTCATATTCCCTGTCCAGGTGTGAGCAGGAAGCAACAGAGAGCAATATCTTTAAGGCACTACATAATGGACGTATCTGACCTGCATCCTTAGTGGTGGGGTTTGTTTTTTTCACCAAGAAAATGGACAGAGGGCTACACCCTTGCACTGATTACCATGGAATGAACCAAATTAGCGTACCCTCTTCCACTGATGACCACAGTGATCGAGAAGATGGAATTCACCACATCCATCAGCCACTACGAATACAAGGTCATGCCATCTGGATTAGCTTATAGTCCCGGCATGTTCCATGCATTCATGAATCACATTATTGTCTGAAACCTTATTAACCAGTATGCGTTTGTTTATCTTGATGACATTCACTGATAACATCATTAACATCTATTCGTTTTTGCGATGCCTACTCTCCCATGGCTACTGTGCAGACTACATAAATGTCAGTTCCATGTAACCTCCGTCTTGCTCGTATACTACATGGTCCCTACTATAGGAATCGCCATGGATCTGATCAAAGTTACAGCAGTTCTCAACTGGCCACAACCCTTCACAGTTAGACAATTACAGCACTTTTTCGGTTCTAAAAATTTTTACTCCTGCTTTACCTTTGACTACAGCACTGTCACTGCACCTCTTACCTATATCACTGTCTCAAATGAGGCTGCATTCCTCTGGCTAAAGTAGTTATTTACCTCCACACATATCCTGGATCATCCTGCATTTGACCAGCAATACATTGTTGAGTTCAACACTTCCAGTATAGGCACTGGCGATATCCTTTTATTGCAGACATACTACACTAAAAACAGTGCTTGAGCTGTATTAGTCCAACAACCTTGCATTTCTTAACACCTGCTCGGTTGACATGGTTCTATCTACTGTGTTGCTACCATAGTTGATCACGTACACGAGGGGAGCCAGCTCCTGAGTTGAACTGACCATTTACAGCTAGGTAGACAAAATATGCTGTGCATGGGTCAGTTTGTAATTGCCCTGTAGTTCTTAAACCACGATCCAGGTTTCACGTTGCATTTAAGATATTTGCTTAATCAACTTTACATAAACCCTGTCTTACACTAAAGCCCGAAGGTGAGAGTTAGCAGAGAATAATCACAAATCTTGATTTTATCAGAACCCAAAATTGACTAGACATCATTGTAACAGTGTTCTAAAATAATCCTTCAATGCAAATAAAAAGAAGTCAGATTTAATTCAAGCTTTGAGTACTTCGTCATGTGTACACAAGATTCACACCCGTTCAGTGCTTCTGGCTGCCCAGTTGGATTCCTTTGGTAGGCTGAAAGGTGGATTCCCAACAACATGTAAATTCCAAAATCAGAACAATTTGAAAATCATGATACGATGCCAGTAGCAAATACACAAAAATCTTCAAAGGAAAGGTACTAATGAAAGAAACAATAATTGAAGATGTAAACCCATTAAACCTGACTGTGTTCGATTGTCTGGCTTACCAAAGCATTTAAAAGCCTCATTCATCTAGTCACTATTAAAAACGCGGAATATATTTTCAACAACTGATTGCTCATGTTTTTCTTTTTACTTGTTATAATCAAAAAGCATAATTGTCGTATGAGTAGCTAACAAGTCATACAAATTGGATATAAAATTGTGAACTGGTATTTTGTCTGTACACCACAATAGGCTGCAATACTGATATTGCTATTTTTTGGTTGATCTCTTCAAAAAGGATTAGCATTTTTAAGCATGTCTATTGAAAACAAACAATACCCATTATATTAAAAGAATACTGAAAGCCCAAAGTAATACACAGGTAAGAGGAGAGGTTTAAGGAATTCAGGTGGTAGCAGGAGTGAATGGATTATGTGGGAAGTACTGAGAGGGTCCAACACTTTATGTCTTAGATTTGGGTCATTGTTTAATAAAAATGTTTGCATGCCTTAAAAAGGTGTGCATAAATGGAAAAGTTGCTTAGCCTGGAGAGGGCTGTAGTTCTTCAGCTTAGGTAATTCAAAGTTTATTTAAAATATATTTTAAGAAATGGAAAACGATTTATGCCTAAGTTAAAAGCTTACATGAAAAGTAGAACTGTGAAATACTATGCTAAGAAAGAAAACAGGAATGGGAGAAAAGAGATGCCAGTCAGATCCCAATCAGATGCATACGCCACCTTTTGGGTTATTCACTGCACTGCTTTAAATATTCTTGTGGTTTCACCTGGAGATCCACAACCCACAAATGATTCTTGTTGCACAGAATAGCTGAGTCCATTGTAGGGTCCCTGTGGCCAAGCTGAAAATGCCTTTGAGCATCCTGCTATCATATTGAAGGTGACACAGCTGCTACAGAGATTAAATGAATTCCCGCAATACGCTTAGATTGCTTAATAATTATGGACGTGACTGCCAGGATCTCATTTGGACGATGACTCAGACATTCTTAAATACCACTGAAATAGAACAGCTTAAAATTGCATTTCAGAAATGTCATGCAATTTTCCTCATATGGTAACTGAATTATAATGTATGAAGTGCCTAATTTTTTATTTTTTTTTGTCTTCTTCATTCCAGGTACGTATCACTTCACCCAAAGCAGAGATCATCTGAAAACATTATTTTACGTTTATGAATAAGTGAAGACAATTGGATTTTATGTTATATGCTAAACAAGGTTTTAGATGCTTTTCTTTTTTCATTTGTTAGCTCATAATGTTTTTGTGCCGGCTTTCTGATTCTGCCATAAAACTAAATGTGCACCCTAGACAGTATGTACTGCACGCACCAAATTTGGTCCCCGAAATAGGCCCATATAACCCATAGGAGGTGCTATAGTGTAGTCATTTACATTTTGGCCTAAATCTCTTGAACCTTAAGTCATAAAATCAGAATTAACATAAAGCAAGACATTTTGCTGATTCATGTAATTTTCAAAACTTACGCAAACTAGTTCGAGGAATTTTGCCCAAACGTGGTAGTGATTCAAGGGATTATGAAAACATTATCAATACTTTACAAATTTTCATGCATTGGGTGCTCAACATGTAAGCCTACAACCTTTACTGTCAGTGAAGAGAGTGGAGGCGGTGGTTCAGTCAGATTTTTACCGCTGACAATAGAACCAAATTTAACTCTGAAGGCAGGTGAAAACACTGAGTAGTTGAAGAAGCAATAAATTTATATTAAAAATTGTGAAAAAGACACCTCTAACATCCCATACATGATGATAATAAAATATTTTGTTTGAATAACAGTTTACGACAATATATCTGAAAAAGCATAAAGTATATTACTAACTGGAAAGTACCCAGCAGGTAAATGTAAGAAACATTTGGAGATTGGAATTGTGAGGTGCTGTACGTTTTCTTCCGGCTAGGTTCCCAGCCGATGCGGCTATATAAAAATTTAATACCCTGTCAGGGTACAATGTGTACAATATCTTATCCCTTGGATTATTTATTACATTTTTTAAGCTATTATACCTCTGGCACTGTACAGCTTTTCTAGTCATTCAAATTTAATCAATTGAAATGTAACGAATGACCTAAAATGGTGAAAGGGTAAGCAGTAAACTGCCAGAGGTTTAAATTTAAAGTTTAGGTTAGCAAAAACTGAAAAAAAAGGAAATTTCAGAATATTACAAATGGGCTTTCTTCAGGGAACAACTCATAGGTTACAACCTACAGATGTTCTGCAGCAATTAAAGTAAATTAAGCCTTGCAATTTGAAGCAAACAATTTTCACAGGTGTCCCTTCTATTGATTACTTAAAAACCCTGTGTCTGTCTTAAAGCGGAGCTGGAACAGACTGTTACACCCTCTCAAGTACTATTTGGACAATATTACACTGTAGAAAGTTGTAAATTCCACTGACAATGGCAAGAAAATGGCAATTAACAAATTAAATGAGACAGAGCATTATTACCCTTAGAAGTGCAGGCCTTTCATTTAGAAAAACTACAAGAAAAATCAAAGTGTCAGTGAGTATGGTATCCTACACACAATATATTATTAATGGTATGTGGCACCAAGCAGATGCTGATGCATAGGAACCCTATAGATGGCATTTCTCCAGAATACCCTGCCTCTTCTCTAGCTCTTCAGGCTTCCCCATGACATGCTGATGGCTATGACGATTGGGTCCATCCGTTGTCTTCTCCATGCCACTGGATCTTCTCATAATGTGCCATAAATAAGATAGCTGTGGTATGGTTATTTGTACTTAAAATGAAAATTCTTGATTTGCTCAAGAATCCATTTATTTGTTTTTTTATGTGACCCATGGTATTCTTAAAAGCACCAAATCTGAAAGTTGTCAGTTTGCCTGTCCGACTCTTTCTTTGTCCAGATTTTCATAATATCCGTAGAGTCGTGGGAAATACCGTATTCTGAATGATTTCTGTCTTAGTTCATAGAGTTATTTAAATTTTCCTGAATATTTTCATAGGTCCTTCATCACAGTTCTGCCACATGCTTTTAAACTGCTGGATCCTTTGATGTTCACTATCATTCCCAGGAAGCCAAAGCTTTCTATGACCTCCATGTATTCAACCTTAAACTTTAAAGCTAGCTGTAAAAGCTATGCTTTTGATTTTGAGATTTATTATACCTGTGTTTCTTACTAGGATATGTGTTGCTGCACCAGATTCTAATGATCCTCAACTGAGATGAACAAACACTAAATTAATTTAACTTTTAACACATGGTAGCTCGTTTATTTCATTAGAAAAATATAGTATATCCAGCACTGTGCAAAGGAAAGTTATGTTTAACTTATGTTTATGTTGATGTACAACTATGAATTTAGTGGTCTCAGTGGGTTAGGTGTCTGTTCCTGTGTCATGAAGCTCAGCGATTCAAATCCTGTAGCTGGTGTAGTTTTTTATAAAAAAAACAAAATAAATTAAAAAGCAGAAACACTAATCAGAAAACCCACTTAATAATTTGACAACAAAACAACGAATCATAAAACAATATGACAGATTTGGAACCAAAATCAGCTCAGAAAAAACAAAAATAATTTAATAACCAGAAAGGGTGAGACAGTATAAGCAGGAAGGGGAGGTACTTGAGAAATTGTAAACAGGAAAGAGAGGTGCTTAAGAAATTTTTAACAGGAATGGGAAGGATTGTAGTAAACCCAACTTTTTAGCTGTAGTCTACATATATTGTAGCTCTTGACTTGCTGGCAATTGTTTGTATATAAAATTAGTCTAAGAAAAACTGTATAATATGGGCAGGGTTATTTCCGAGATAGAATTACTCCTTGGTTGTGGAAGTTAGGTATGGCATTTTTAGTGAAATACAGGACCAGGACACTTATCCAATTTATTATTTATCATGCAACCCTAGTTGGAGTTCATTGAAAAATTTATGCAATGAGACTTGCAAAACTTTCTTTGACTCAGCGGGCTCGTGTAAAGAATATTGGGATGAACCCAAGTGCAGAGAAGTTATTAGCTCTAACTAGCAAGCAGAAAAAGTAGTTGTTGGTCAGTGGCAGTCAGTAGGTACACAGGAGATCTAAAACACCAGGCAAACAAATCCAAGACGTAATCCGAAATGCACAAGCAAAAAGGGTCAGGGAACACAGGTACTCAGGTACAGGAAAAGAAATACTCATTGAAGAGTTAGGCTCAGAACTTCACTTTGAAACAAAGGAAATACTTTAAATGACAAATAATTAGCACAGCTATTAATACTCAGGGGAGGAGGAATGCTAATAAGAAAGGGTTGACTGGTTGAGTGTAGGCAACAGAGTTTGGTTAAAACATGTTTGTTTACTAGCTTTTACAAACAGCAGAGCCCAAGGCAGAGAACTCAGAACATGACTGCCAGTCCACAAAACTACATTTTCTGCCTACTGGTCTCTGGGATCATTTGACAGAACAAGTAACTACTGGGAATTGGGGCTGCTCACTATGTGGGAAGGACAAGGTGCACAAAAGGCAGACTGAAGTATGGAACTCTTGAAAGTCAGGAGCAGGCACCAAGAGATGAGACTACGACACAAGTAAAACTAAAACTAGCATGTTGGTTGCTTGAGAAACTAACATAGGGCAGCTTAACAAATGTATATAAGCGACGGGAAAATGTGAAAAATATTTTTGCGGGATACCAGAAACATGTATTTATTAACATTCACATGCATGCTTAACAGTGAAAAAGAAGGTTTAAAAGACAATATCAGCAACATGATCTTCCAGTATCTTTCACATTACTTCTGACGTTTACTCATCTGTAGTAATGGATGTTTAAGAAATAAGGTAGATCCAGAATAAATTAAACCAAAGAGACTTTGCTAGGATATCTCCTATTTTAAAATTTGTGGATGTCAGTCCTCAGCAGTCAGAATGTCTCAAGGTATATTTTAACATACAGTACTCCTTTCAAAGATTTTTACAGCAGATCAAATTTCCTTACATTTTGCTGAGCCTTAGACACATTCTGCATCCACAAAGATATCCACTGAAAAGCAGACGGCATCATTATAGCTACAGATTGTTGGTTTAAATCACTGCAGTGACCCTACTGAACACAATACCTAACCTAAAGTTGCTTTAAGTGAAATCATTTATATATAAAAACTACTGAAGTTTGTTTTGTGTAAAATACGCATACTAAATATTTAATATACATAAATTTTAAAAACCTCTGCTTTTAAAAACCTCACTTAATTTCGTTGTACCCGTTACAATGACAATAAAGATATTCTGATTCTTGAGTATAAAAACTGCAGTATGGCCTATAGAAGAGATATTAAACTGTCAGAAATGATTAACTCAGAGAGGACATGGGAACAGTATGGTTCATCTAATGTTTAATGCATATTCTCACCCATGCTTGACATTTAATTGTCTTTTAAGTGACCTTGCAGCTAGGGCATGATGACCTCTTCCTGTTCATTGTTTTGCTCGTTTTTCAGTCTCTGGTGGGAGGAGAACCTCTGTAATTGCTTCTTCGGTGCTGCTTGGTGTTGACATGCCTTCCAATGCCCTTTCCTCTGATCTCTAGGAATCTCAAGGGGTTTATTGAGATTTATATGGCACTTGCTTGATAATTACATTCACCATAGGTCAGTATATTTCGAATGTAATTATGGCTCGAGGGAATATATGAAGATCTTTAGAATAATGTACCCTGTAACTGTCCAATCTGAAAATAGCTAACATTTCAGAATACATTTGTTTCAAATGTTTATTATTAAATCCAGTTTGCTCAGATGAATCACACAACAGATAACATACATATCTTACATATTTTTTTCTGCTATACTGCTTTTTAAGGCTTGTAAATGTTTATCTTCCATCCATGCAATTATAAGATCAATACATTATGAAAATGTATTCAACAAATTTTTCTCAAGGATACCCCATAACCAAACTATGCCCTGAAGTTTAAAATGTGGAGTCTATGATCTGAGCATTTCATGACCATCCCCCCTTATTTGTGACACCAGCACTCCAGACTCCTAAGGACTGACTGGGTTTTGGGTGTGCCCCTTTCCCTCGTTACTTTGTCCTGATTGCCCTCGTGAGTGTCAGCTGGTTCCTTTGCTACTCAAGCCTAGGTTCCCCTCTTGTCTGTTTCTGTTGGCTTAGTTGGTTAGGTTTTATTTGTCTGGTTAAGTTGGACTCATTAAGCTTGTCCATGCACTCTGTATAAGGGGCATTCCCAGTCCTGTTTTTAATTCCTGGTCATGTTCCTGGATCCAGTGCCAACATTTTAATCTTGTCTTATTTTGTCTTTGAGTTAATTCCCCTGTATTCAGGGCAAAGCCTAGTGTTGATTCTTTTATTTGTTATTAAACCCTGATTGCACTCGCTCTTGAACCCTCACTATTCTTCCCTCATGGCTCTGTAACCCAAGATCATGGCGGCTTGTGACACTTTGTTACATCATGAGAGGTTTCAACTCTCTTCCAAATGGCCAAGGGTGACCCCTTTAAGCAGAAATAAAGAGGAGGACAACTTTAACTAATGAGATGGCTCACCTAAACTGCAGAACCCAGTCTCTTTGATATATGGGGAAGACTGGACAAAAGAGTCAAAACAAAGTGACCTACAAACACTTTGCTGCCCAGGTGTTTTCACCACTTTGTTACATTCTTACTGAGATAGGGTCTTGCCTCAGAAACCCTTTACTGTATAATGATTAGACATTAGGTGGATGGATAGTTAGTTCATTTTAGATTTATTACATAGTATTTTTTCTGAAGTTGTGTTGCATTGACTAATAAATTTTGTTCAGAATCATTTCTGATCAGCATTGTTAAATAGTAATAAATAGTATTTCCAAGAGTTATACATTCTTTCTAGCTCAAGTGATCCAGAAGATCAAACAAGAAATTAAGTTGTTTGTAAAGCAGAAAAGATTTTATATAACCCATGTTTTTGAGTTGGATAAAATTCTAAAGCAGGTGCGATGAGATGTCCGAGGAGCATTCTTTGATTAAGCACATCTAGTAATGTGTCAACATATTGTAGAGATTCAGTTGACACAAAATGATACAATTCAGCTGAAATGTGCATAATTTGATTCTGTTCTTAAACAATTTGCCGTGGCAGTAAAAATACTGACATGACTGACTAATTTGGAGTATAATCACAAATGTATGTGGTTCGCAGCCCTGTCCAGCATTAACATGTAATAAAACATTAGCATCGGTTTCCTTAACGTATTGTCAACGTGTTGAATGGAAGAACTTAAGCTTGTAAAAGAGCTAGACCCATCTAGACGGCCGTTATTTTACATACATCTGTCAGTCAATTCTGAAACGGAAGGGAAGCAGGTGTGTCACTCTTTCTCATTATGCCAGTCATTACCAGTCACAGCTGGTTCCTCAAATTTACCCTGTGCTCCTGCCATCAGGACTCTGACAATTACCATTATTCAAGACTCACTTTAACGTCACAGTATTTTCCGCATTACCCCTCCTTCACACATATATTCAACAGGCAAGCTATGGAGTAGAAAATAGCAGAAAGGGGAAGGGTGGGAGGGTGGTGCTATGATGCCGTCCCTGGGGGAAATTTCCATGTCCGATATCAGGGGTACGTACAAAGAAGTTATATATGTAAAAAAAAAAAAGGATAAAAATGAGGAAATAAAGAAAACCACAATAAAAACTGAAGGCTATAGTATATACATAATTTACAGCAGAGCAAGCAGTTGGGTTGTAACAAACCGGTTTATCTAAACTCGTTTGCTACCATTTGCTCAGGAGTGCTGTAAATTCATAAAGTAAACACGCAGTCATGATCTGCAACAGAGTTTATTAACGAACACATTAGGGAGATTATGACTATTAAAGAACATGGCAGACAAATATTGAAGCATTAGCATAATGCATTAGTAGGCCACAACTCCATGGACAGTATCAAAAGGCTTCAAGGTATGACACTGGAGGATGAGGCCCTCAGGTCGGAAGATGTACAAAATGCTACTGGGGAAGAGCGGAGGGCAAGTACAAGTAGCGCCAGACAGAGTGAAGCGGCTGGGTCAAAGCCGAA
>JAACJT020000824.1:4640-15829 GCA_009936485.2 Gymnarchus niloticus | reverse complement strand
CCATCCATCCATCCATCCATCCATCATGTGTATTTTTTTTTTGTTAACCCACATCCCCTATGCTGAAAGCTCACACAAAAGGTGTGGGACAGTTTTGACACCTTCCACCATCTTGTCCCAGTGTACCTGATGGAGCTCACATGCCAGCAGGTAACAATAATCTTAGTATTGGTGAAGAGTAGCCTAGCCTGCAATGCATTCCCACTGATTGACAAATATAGACAGTGGATCCAGGTTCTCCAACAACCTCATAAATGCCAAACTGATTTGCATTTAGAAATGCTGCCAGCACCCCACCACACACTTGGCAAGATTTAGTCTGGCCTATCTTTTAGTCTCTAAAACTAGACATCCATGCACATTGCCTGAATACTCATACATAGTTAATAACAATAAAGACACTTTGAATAGTCTCAGTCAATGGTAATTAGCTGAACACTCAGGACACAAATGCTGAGAAGATGGAGTATGTGACACCTAAAGCCTGGCAAACCTTTCCAAATAAAGAGGATTTAGCCCATATTCTCAGAATATCATTGGCTTTCTCTCCTGCCAGAAGGTCTTATGAGCTAGCTGACTTAAATACCCACATTTTCCTGCTATAAAACTGGGCATCAATCAGTCAGTCTTTGTTTACTGATAATGATAATGAAGTGTAATTTTACCCTTTTTCCTTTAGCAAAGTGCTGCCTTTCACAGTTGTGTGCCACAAAGGTGTGGTACAATGTTGGATAATGCAGTGCTTAGAAGCAAGGCTGTTATTGCTTAATTATATGCAAACGAGCACTGCCTTTTAGGCTGATGGCTAGATGACATCACCATATGAGTTGGAATTTACATTGAGTTTAGTGTGCACAGAGACATTTGGTATTAAATGTAAACTATCACAAAAGATGCTGAGAATATCACAGCATTTTTTTTAAACCCATGCATCCCATCTTTCTTCCATAGCTTGCTAACTGTTGTGGTCAGCCTGAAGGTTCATCTCAGTGGACGCTCAGGATGGGAGGGGTGTCTGCATATACATTACAATACTGGCTACTCAAGTGTATTGCACTGAGAGTACAGGAAAACACACACTGGCGGAAGAATGCCATTGGGGAGCCGGAGGCAGTGATAGGATGTAGATTTGTCTTTGCCCTTCTGAATAAATAAACTTCAAATTAAAGTCAATTAAATCTGACTCCAGCAAATTTTAATTTATAAATTATTTTGGAACTCTTCAGCAATGATCTTCCGGGTTTGGTCTGATGATACCTAGACTTCTGTTACTCTCAGCTAAACTCTCATTCTGGATTATGATGCACAAAGGATTCAGCGTTGGCAGATTAAGCGACATTCACAAACAAAATATATAACCAACTTCATCTTGGTCTAGAGATTACAGCGCGGCTACAGACTGGTGCAGTGCCAGCTCAGTTAGTGCAGTTTTACTGATTGTCACCTCATTCAACCAATCCAGTTCTCAGACTCAGTTAGTCTGATTGACTTGGCTCAGAGGCTGCATCGTAGTTTTTCACAGTATAGCTGTATATAACTGCTCACCTCCAATTTAACCAACTGGTGTTTAGTCAGAAGACTGGAGCCACTGGACAGTAATGCACAGTGCTCTTACACTAACACTCTAGCATGTACTAATCTTGACCAGGAATTGTGGTAAAATTGACTAGAGTTGCCGATACCAATTTCAGACAACCAAGAATTAATCAGAAAAGAATTTATTGAATCAATAGGAACAATACATACCACTGGCAATTCACTAAAATACAGAAATCAACCCAAATGGGTGGCTTGCTGTATAATATATATACATAAGTACAAGAAAACAAGACAAACAGTAGGGGTTCTGACTACACAGTCTCTCATACTGTCTTATGGACTACTTATAGGTGTTTCTGATGAATATATCAATCAGTAACCAGAGGGCTTGACTGTAGATCAATGCACAATCAGATCCCAAGACTTATAATCAGCTGGAAGTTTAATGATGGAGTTAAGTTTTTGTTTACATTGGGGGGCAGTGCCTGCCAACTAAGTAATATTTCTCTGAATTTTATTATGATATGACATACAGTTTTAAGACTGAGATCATTATACCAGCCACATTTAGACTAACCCAATGATGCCAAACATAAATATATGGACAACTAGCATTCACTGTAAATAATTTTTCTCACATGCAGACATACTTTATGGACTATTTATCTTATAAACTGTATTAGGGGCCCAATGGACAGGAGGACAGGGGAGAGGAAAGGATGGGTTTATAGTCCAAAGGTATTTGAGGGTCTGCTTGTGGGCATTTTTTACTCATTAGGGGCTGTGATTTGTCCAACAGATGTGCCAGTGTGAGTGTGTGAACCTACTTACCTTCACTGGGGTAAAAAACAGCATTGACCGAAAGGTTCACAAGTTCCTCTGTGGCCAGCAACCTTAGAAAAGCTTAATCTATAGCAGTGGGATCAGTGGGATAAACCATCACTACTGTGTAATTTTGTGTAAGTTTTTTTTCTAAATTGTCTATGAACTGAATTGACAGCAGAGTCATTGTAAGACACCTAATATAGGGAACTTTCATTAAGATAACTGTATCATTCACAGTGGATTGTGTCTATAAATGCTTATCAGGATAATAAATAATTTTTTCATTACCCCTTCCACGGTAAAAGGGTATCTCAGAAATTATAGGATAGGTCAGGAATTAGATTCAAAAACATATCTTTAGATGTCAAAGATGGTCTTTATCTTTGACTTTTTATTGGATTTGGAAGCATTTCATTGCTTCCAGTGGAAGCATGCAGGTATTGTGATTGAGTACCTGTGCTAATTTTTAAGACTTTATTGCCAAGACTTTATTGTCTGTTGATGGGTAGGGTGTCAGCCACCTTCCATGGAGCAGGTGAATTCTCAGAATAGTTACTTGTCATTCATCATTTGCTTAAATTCAAGAAATTCCATGCCATGTTCCTTGTAACTGTTCAGTATTGACAATTAGTGATCTCATGTTGACATTTTGTTTATAGCAAAAAAAAAAAAATACAATATATTAACATCTGTGTCAGGTAATGGATATAAAATGTGAGCATGGAAAAAAGCTCACATATTAATGCCTGAAAGATTGTTTGAAAGTCTGAGAAACCTTCACTAACCTTAAAATGGGTCACTTACAGCTGAAAAATGGCACTTAAGCAGTTTTAAGCACCACACTTAAAGTACTGAGTTACGATCATACTGGAAATTCATAATTGATTATTGTGTAAATTTAGCTATATCTCTCTTTTATTATGCGCTATA
Organism: Gymnarchus niloticus; assembly: GCA_009936485.2. Classification (NCBI taxonomy): domain Eukaryota; kingdom Metazoa; phylum Chordata; class Actinopteri; order Osteoglossiformes; family Gymnarchidae; genus Gymnarchus; species Gymnarchus niloticus. Next base: position 12,535 of record JAACJT020000824.1, on the reverse strand, counting down.
TATGATTTAAGGGTATTGATTTTATGTACTATAAATTATCAGATCTAGTAAATAGCATGCCAATTTATGAATTATTGTCAATAACAATTAGAATAGGCAATTTAAATACCTTGATTTTCCTTAATTCTCTTTTAATTATTTATTCATTTAGTGTCCCACAGCATATCATGATCAAAATCAGACATGAAATCTACTTACAGCAACGTACCATATTTATACAGTAAACCACACAATGTGCAGTAGAATTAATTAACACCCACTACAATGTAATTTAATGATTAATTGCAAATTTCTGAAATTTCAACCATTGTATTTTATAAATGACATGGCCAGATTGCAGGGTCGAGTAAAAGCACTTAACCAGGATGATGCGGTGACTTAGTGGCTAAGACTGAAGCATCACACATTGAGGGTTTTCGGTGTGATTCTGGCCCCAGGTTCACTGTACGTAATTTGCAGGGAGGTTAATTGTTGTCTGTAAACTGAGTTGTCAAAGTTTTCCCCTCAATGAACTGGCATCCTGTACTCTGCCTTGGCCACTGTGTTTCCAAGCAAAGCTCCTAGATTCAGCCAATGTGGTGAATGAACAGCATGGAAAAACAATGTCCTAAATAAGCAGTAAGGAAAACAAACAGGAGTATTTTTTAGTTTGTATAACAGAGCACACGCCAGTGAAGGTGCTGGAAAACATGTTCATCCAACATAATTCAATTCTAAAATAAATAATAAACTGACTTTAAAGACAAATGTAAATTTTATTGAAATACATCATTGCAATTTGAAGGTGCCCTATGTGTTTTCATGTTGCAAGCTTAACAGTTAACAGTACATTAAAGAATAAGAGTGAGAAGTAGCATCAAATAATTAGGACAACGGGAAAGTAATGCAGACCATAAGTGATAGAAGAAAAAAAAAATGAACAATAAATCACACTAAAGGACACAAAGCATTGTATTACAGAAAAAACAGCAAATGAGTGGTGAGGATGTAAGTAGGTTCAATGATAAACTTCTATTACAGCATCAGAGACAAGGATCATTGTTGACAACCAATGGGCAGCACATGTGCACCATAATGCTAAAAAGACAGTTTGGGTTTCTAAGAATCAAACTCCCTAAATGTTACCGATTTGACGTTTTGCATTTATCATCATATGCAAACAATTGTGGGGTCCATACCATTGGCTGATTATAAGAAACACGTGACTATTTTAAGACAAGGCCATCCTGAATTAACTTTAATGTAACTACTCTAGAAGATGGATGAATAGGTGGTAAACTCACATGGTTCCATATTACTGTCTAATTTACTGTGCAGCAGCCCTCTCTTCTCTTTTAGAGCCAGGGCTAGTCAAAAAGTTTGTGTGAAACTTGCTTTCCTTCACCAGACATGTGACTGATGAACTCCTTAACTTGAACCATCTTAGAATATCTTTTAACCTTATGAGATTACTAAACAACTCTTGTCTTCTACGCAGCCTAGAATTTTTACTCATCCTCAATTGACTCTTTACATGCAATTCGCACCTCCAAATGACTAAAGTTCTGTAACTTTTTGTTATATCAGAATACTTCAGGTTTTGTGTGTGATCTCCAGATCACAGAGCCTCCCTTTTGGAAATTTTGAGTTGAAAAAACTTGCACTCATCCATTTCACAAGATCAATCTATGCTACTTGTTTGGCATAGATTACTGCTGCCTTGACATACTGGATTTCTTTTGATTGTTGAGTAAATCAGCCATATGATGATCTGTAGATTGCTTAGCTTCTTCCTATGATTAGTGAAACCAGACAAGTGAATGTGGGAAGGATCTATGAACATGTGAAGGTGTGAAGGTTTTGACAAAAGTTCAGTCAAGTCAAGCAATAAGATACACGCCGCTAAAGTAGCTTTTTTTTTTTTTTTGTGGAATCCAGAAACTATAAATGTTGTTACAAAAGTATAACCATATGCTACTGGAGCACGTGCCTATAAAAAGAGGTAATAAACATTACTCAGTTGTTTCTTATTCTTATTGCTTTAAAAATAGAAAAATGTCATCTTTGTCGAAATTCTGCTCAACAAGCTGTATATCGTGTAACTTCATCCTGATTATTGGCTTGGCCTTTGAATTTAATTGAAATACGTTTTTGAGCTTTCCTCCAGGGGCTGAGGAGTGATTGCCGCTGTAGCATTTAATTCAACCCAACATCACAACGGGGGCTACAGCTGGTCCTCTGCCAAGCAGAACAGTGCAGCTGAAAGGGGCATGTTTCACCCAAAATTGTACCCATGGAGCTGTGCTTTGGTTGGCTGAAGCCTGAGGAACCTAACCAATTATATCCTGGCCCTGCCTCGGGGCGGAAGCCACAGCTGTAGAAGATGGAATGGCTGTCATTGTCAAACTGTCATCATCGTCTGTGAAAGGATTAGCCCTCTTTGCCAGTGGATGTTTAATTTTTGAGACATTCTTTTTCTGTTAGTTCTTTCTCTCTTTTACTGTTGCTGGAATCAACAGTGAACATTTCATTTTTACAAGTGAAATTATTTTTTTCATCAATCATTTTCAGGTGTGGGGGTTCACAGCGGGCAATTTTCTTAACTTTTGCTGTCTTCTGAAGTTTTATATTTTTATACTGAACATTCGTATTACAGTACCAAGATGTAATGGAAATCCAAGGCATTGCCAGTGTGAGGAGTAAATGGCTTTCTAGATAAATAAGACATCAGTGTACGCATTTTTTGAGTAAATGTTATTAAATTTTTCATAGTGATATCAGTTCTGCCACAATACTCAAGTACCACAGCACCAGTAAAATACAATATTTAATCTCATGAATAGCAAATAATTTGCAAAAGAATAGGTCATCTTGTTTATAAATACTCAAATATGAATATCTAGACCCTTCCTTTCAATGCCTAATTTATTCTGACGCACCTGCAGCTTCAAACATTCGATCATAGGCAGGTTCCTGAGTGTGTCACATTTAATTAATTACCATTAGTCACTGTGTAGTGGAGAAAATTTGGTTAATTAATGAACTAATGTAATTCACCATTTCATTAGTCTTGTTTATTTTCCAATGGTTGCCTGAGGAGCATCCTGTCTGAAGGGTGGCAGATATATTTTAACACAATTCATTCCTTTGCCTAAACAACATTTACAGGCAGAATGTTGATCATTTAATGACGTCATGACTTCTGTGATTCCAGTCACTTATCCATGTACCAGTTTCAAATTCAGCCCTGTAAAACAAAAGTGATATTCTGCTAAAGAGGTAAACATGTCAGACACTTTGATGATAGTGTATCATTGTAACAATGTTACTTAACGCTGTACATTTGCATGCTGCCTGATATACTTCCCAGTTCTGATGTTTTTTCAGCCACCCTTGTACTCCGTGTCACAGGTACCAATTTTGCCACAACTGTTATGCCACCCTTGCCATCATTCTAGTTAGGCCTATAACATACCTGAATGGCTTTACCATTTGACAAGCTGCATTTGAGATAAACCAAGGTCCATCTGGCCTTATTGTTTTAAAGAACGTTCTTTCTACATAAACAAGCAGTATGAACAGTCTAGGGACATATTTTAATTAGTAGAAATGTTAGATACCAACCTTCTCCAAAAAATAGTCCCAGAGAAAGAAAAACAAATAATGGTTGCTAGGCAACAAATCAGCTTACCTGATGTGTCACCAACATTCTGAAAACATTGTAACATTGCGACCAAGATTAGAAATATAAGTAATAGATGAATTGTAATGTGTGTGTATATACAATGTAATGTAACCAAACAGAATTCATCGCATTGCTCTGTGCATGACTTTCAATGCGGCGACATCACAGGACGCCACCATAGCAAAAAGTTTGTTTCTCAGATTTCTGCTCTGTTCAACTGCAAGCGAAGCGATTGTGAAGTGGAAACATGTAGAAGTAACAATAGTTCAGTTATGAAGTAGTAGGCCACACAAACAGCAAAAGACCTGATCACTCAGCATCACTATCCAGCATCAATAATGCAGTTATAAATGAAGGGCAGTAACTGAGAGGTTGACAGACAGGTGTACAGATACTGTATTTGGACACCATTCTCTTTTGTTTAGCTAGTGGAGTGTTGTCGGCATGATTTTTCTTCCATGGGTTCCTAGAGAACTGTATAGACGTGTTGGAAATTTTGCAAGGTCAATAATGTCAGCAAATTAAAATATTACAGCTGAACTCTAATTTTTACACATTGAGCATAATTGCGTTCTCTTGTTGAAAAAAAAAATCAGACCGTATAGATCACTCTCTAGATAACAATTTGTGTAACGTGGTATCACGAGGATGTTTCAAATCAGTTTATGTGTAAGGAATATGCTGTGAGAATCCAGCTGCGGAGATAAACAACAGTTTTTAATGGAGCAATCACAATACTGGATGGTCAAAAAACAGGTTAGTGCATGATAGATTCAGGCAACAAGGCAAACTATTCCAAAGCATGATCTGCAAAACAAAGTCCAACCAAAACTAATTAAAACACATCAAAATCCAGGAAGGCAACACACACAGAATGTTTCCATTACCAGAATCCAAAAAGCCCAAAAACAAATGAAGTCCAAAACCAGACACAGTCATACACAGGTAATCCAAAATCACAAGATGACCCACTCAGAATAGTGGCAAACACAATACCTCAAGGAGGTAAGTGACCTGAGACAACTTAAAGGAGTAACATGATGATATTCAGCTGGACTCAGTTTTCAGGAGATAAGGAATAAAGGTGTGTGGTTGGCTTGACATGGATGTGACTGGAGCTGGGCATGACTGACTTGGCATGGACATGGTAGGAGCTAGGCGTGGCTGGCTTGGCATGGGCGTGGCAGGAACTGGGTGTGGCTGGTTTGGATGTTACACTACGGTTGAGTCATAACTGTATGGATGGGTGTTTGTGTTGGGAAGGTGGTAGAGTGACAAAATCATGAGTCGGTGGCAAAGACTCATTGTGGTGTTTTATTTCAACACATACTCTTAGTTTAAGTGGATGCCCGTAGAGTTTGACTGTGATTGTGTGTGTGTGGCCTGCAATGCATTAGCATTTGATGCAGGGTTTACCCCAGTCTTGTGCTCTGCTCGTGCTGCCTGGAATAGGAGCCCCCCCCAGACCAGTTTTATATACCGGTATGATTGAAACAGTGGGTTTTAATTTGCAGAGAACTGCACCACTGTTAAAGCTGTGAAAGAAAAGAAAAATATTGGATTAGACGTGGTTTATCTATAAAGAAAATACAGTATATATTGAGTAGGAAAAAGGTGTTTTGATTGCCCATGTCACCTGACTAGGATAAGCACCTATAGTTTGCACAAACCATGTGTAATTATTCCAGGGACTATTTGTCAAGGATCCTGACTGGGAGATGAGGCTGTTAATGTGAGGCTTTGGAAGTGGGTTTTCCATAAGCTCTGTATTATTCTCAAGTACTTTTGAATCCATATCTTGTGCTCTGTGAAGGCTCCCAGCTAACTGATTGTTTTGAGAAGTTCCTCTTTACCTGGAGGTTTATCAGCTTGAGCTATGGCTTCGGGACAGCACTTGAGTTGGCATGTTATGCATGGTACTTGATTTAGCATATAATTTCTTACACGCGCAAGTGCACACAGCAAGCATAATTAGCTCTGCATCCATGGATGTGCTCATCCATCCCGTAGAGGGTGTGGTGAGCCTGAAGCCTATCCCCAGAACGACAGGGCTTAAGTTTGAAAACACTACCGGAACCTCAGAGACACCAGTTCACCCTTCATACTGCGAGAGGAAGTTGAAGCACCAGGAGGAATCCTGTGGAAACAACAACACAGCAGACAAACTCCATTCCCACAGCCCTTCAAACAATAATTACCTTTTAAATAATAATTACGACTTGTGAATCATAATAATGCAATGGCCCCTTACAAGAGGCAAACAAAGAAAAGGAGATGTGAAAGTCAGCCAACTCCTATCAGATGGCGTTTGTTCTCCCTGGTGATTTTCTATTATCACAGCAGTCCTATGCATCCCTGGGGTCCATCGGTTTATTGGGAATTGTTAACTCCAGGGACGACTTCTCAATATAATTAATTTGACACAGTCGTGAACCATCACCTGGTGACTGATCTCATCATCTTAACCTGCGTGAGACAAGACATTTTATGCTACTGCAAACAGTCCAAATTCAGCCTTTTTAAAATGAGGTTGTGCAATTACTCCAGCTTCTGCACACGTATGCTTTTCTTTAGCTTCCATCTGAACCTGTGCATTGGCAGAAGAGTATGCAAAATCCCTCTGCTTTCAGGTTGCAAAAGTGGAGCATCGACATGCTGAAAATGCATCACTTTCGTATGACAAATGCCCAGTGCTAATGACAAAATTGGTGCACTATAGCACGGCAGGGTTGAAGGAAGCTAAATTGTCCTCATTGCTAAAATGGAATAATGGATTTTCAAATGACTGGTTCTATTCAGCAGACATAAATCCAAAGCCCCTTTAATGCTGTGTGAAACATATATATTTAGAAGAAAGAAATTCAGGTAAAATTCTTTTTAAGTTAGAGGAGCAGATGGATAAGTTTTATAAGTCACTTTTCATTAATTCGCTGACATGCGTGTGGGAGGACAGGTAACCAGGTATAAACCCCTCCTTGGTGGAGGTGTTATTGTTGGTGCTGTACAAGGTCTTTTACTGTGAAAAGGGGGAAAGTGCTGGTGGGCGGAGCTCAGGGTAGGGAAGCAGCAAGTAGGGGATTTTTGGAACAGACTTAGGGTCATGCCTCGTGGTACCATCTGGCTCACAGAATCACGGGCATCCTGATTGGGCAAAGTGATGAGCTGAGAAGACGTTCAGCCCCCAAAATGGGTCCTGATCTCTGATGAGTTCGTCCACATCTGTGCCATGAACAGTCACTAGTTCTGCATACCATGCCGTGGCTATCGCTAAACCTTGCTTGGTTTCCTCCTTTTAAGCTCCCGTGGTTCCAGCCGTTGTGCTCAGATTCCACTGGTTGGGTGGCATTGCATCCTCTCGGCAATCACATGTTTTTTAAACACGATTAATAAGATATAGATATGAACTGTGCAACAAATGAGTCTTAGCAATCACACACAGCAGCAGCATGTTTGTTTCAAGAAAAGTGTCAGTTAAAAAAAAAAAAAAAAGCTCTACCAACTGTCTGCCGTGTCTGTCTTTAAAAGTACTGAGTAGTTCCCTGTAAACAATACACGGCCTATGAGAATTAAATGGAAGGGGTAGATTTGTCAGATCGACAGGCAAAATCCATTTTGGGTGTTAAAAGAAGTTTGAGACTGCAGTGGCACTTCACGCATAGACAGTGAAGAGCTGACAGACCTGGTATAACGAGGTCAAACGTTTTTCTCTGGTAAGAATCTTGGCTGGCGCATTTTCTAAAGGCAGGCAAGTGTTTATCGAGCTGTTGCAGCAGTTAGATAGCAGGGCTTCAAAATAATCAAGGCATCATTTAGCAAAAGCATGTTCTTTCGATCACAGCACATACTGTACAACATCTTTAATTGGATATATCTCTTAGATGCAAAATTGCTGGCCTTCAAGTGGTTTACATGGGCATTGATAATCTGAATTTATAGCAGTGAGGAGCACTTTTGTCCGCTATGACAAACAAGACCATGTTGACAGGGGAATCGGGCAGGAAGGGATTGGTTTACTGCACGGTGGGTTTTCTTTTCCATTATTCCCTGCCAGGAATAATGAGATTGGGGCAGGACAAGGAAACCCACCACATAAATACAGGCATTACAAAATATTCTAGAAGATTATTAGGGATAAATAAAGTACATGACTGCAGACCTTGGGTCAGAACTGGTTGTAAAAGTGGAAAAACAAAGTAATACACAGAGATGGGTAAAAATACATCAAAATATA
>JAACJT020000822.1:0-17639 GCA_009936485.2 Gymnarchus niloticus | reverse complement strand
CCTGTGAAGTCCTCCATTACACTGTTCTCTCTTTGTTAGTCCTCCTGTGAAGTCCTCCATTACACTGTTCTCTCTTTCTTAGTCCTCCTGTGAAGTCCTCCATTACACTGTTCTCTCTTTCTTAGTCCTCCTGTGAAGTCCTCCGTTACACTGTTATCTCTTTCCCATCAATATTTTTCTTCAGCTGTGGTCTAGGGCTCTAATTTGGTAGCCTGGAAGGCAGTTTTTGTGTGTGCATTTGTGTGATTGTATGTGTGTTTTCGTCAGTGTGTCTTTGTTTCTGTCTCAAAGCACACTGGGCCACAATGTAGAAAATTAAACAGCCACTAACCACAGAAACATGTCCGAACGGACCCACCTGTGTGAGAGAACATGCGGAATGGCACGACTAGTGCTGTCGATCAGCGTGATCACAATCCCCTCTCACCCCCATTTAGTCCCCAGAATGGGCAACTCGCTCACTTATTTCCACAGAGATTCAGCTCTCATTCCAGGTCATGCTAATTGTCCTCGCTTGGCAGGAAAGACTTCTGAACGCTTCGAGCACGGAAAACCGTCCAGTGTGTATAATTTAGCGGCATTTAAATGTGCTTTTTGTTAAGGCCTGGAAGGGTTTATGCTTACTGATGGCCAACACAATACTGGGCTGTCTCTCTCTGTCACTGCCCCCTGGAGAGGCAAATAATGACTCCACTCTGCACTAATTAGGCAAATGCACTATGCTTATAATAATGAAGGGTGTGTGTGTGTGTGTGTGTGTGTGTGTGTGTGTGTGTGTGTGTGTGTGCGCGGAGTGCTTTCAGTTCATTTTCATCTTTCTGATAATATCCTGTTGGGGAGACAATTCTTTAATACAATTGCACCATTTCAGGAATTTTCATCTGGCTGAAAACGTCACATTTTGCGCTGGAGGAAAACAGCCTGGCTAAGGTGGAAGGAGACGACCTGTAGGCCCCAGAAACAGGGATATGTTTTGCAGCCGTCCCCCAAACATGACACCCAGTTGGACCAACTCAGTTTTATGGTAATGCCTGCCAGCCATTGCCTTTCCTGGAAAACACCAGGCTCCTTTGTGCTGTCAAACCCTCCTACACCCTGTGCCCTGAGTCTGAACCTCACCACCTGGACGACTCAAATCATGTCACACGTTTGCCTTCAGCACACGTGGGGGTTCAGACAGAGAAACCGAGGCTGCGGTCCCACATCCCACGCTCTGCCCAACCGCGGTGTGGAGCAAAAACAGGACATGACATCATTTTGACTACACACAGGCTGTATTTCATCCACATTCGTCCAATATTCTCAACACAACAGGTGACTAGTAAAATACTGTTAATCTATTCAGTGCAGTCTACTGTAAACCAAAACCACTTTGAAATTTTTTTATTTCTGAAAAATTTTGGTTAGGATGTCAGGTGTCATTAAGATTTTAAAATGCAAAACATGAAGGGATATTGACCTAGATGGAAACCCCGCCTCACAAGGACCCTCAGTGGTAAAATCTGTCTTAAAAAAGTGGAGTCCTTCACTACAATGCACCTTGGGATTCTCATATTCTCCTCTAGCAAATCAAATAGTCTAAAACAAAAGCCAGGTGATTCATTGAAAGGAACAGGAAACATGTGAGACATGAAGCCAGGGAAAGTGACCGTCTGTGCCAGGCACAAACATCTAGTAGACAAGGAACCTCCAGGAGGTGTCTGAGAAGGGCATGACCCAGTCTGATCCAGCCCAAGCTCAACAGACCACCTGATCAATGGGCAGCTGGTGGTCTACAGTACAATTGTACTACAGACATTATTCCTGAGGCTATTATTTGCTAAATCACACCAGAGCCAGAGCAGAAAGACATGTATAATTTGGGTAAGAAGATTGTCTGTCATGGCTGAAAAATCTTGCCTCTGGGATGATCGATGTGGAATTTTGAAAAATCAGTTGTCTTACTACCCATTTGTGGGATGTGGTAAAACAGGCTGAGCCAGAGGTTCTGTTTGTTTTCAGGATAAGCTCACCCCCCCCCCCCCACATTTTAACTTGGACCAGAGTAATCAGACTCATGTGATGGTTTGGCACAGACTTGAATACCAGGTTCCTTATCCCAGGCTGGTCGGTGTGGCAGTGAAGCGAGCAAAATGTGCATTTGGAATGTCTGTTCACATACACAAAGGGAGCACAGAAACAAACGGTGCAGGAGATTCGTACATATTTTAACAGAATGCCTTGTCATATGTAGGTCAAGCATTAACAAATGTCTGGGCCAAGCCATGCATCCACGCACTGGTCAGAGGTGCTGAGAAACAACGGACGAAGTTCCGTCGGTTCCCCTGGCCGCTCAGACTCGTGGTCACGCTGCTCCCAGGGTCTCGCATCTCTACAAGAGGCAATCCAAGTGATCAGAGTTTTATCACGGCTGCCGGGGAGTTGTGATGCGGAGAGAACATGGTGGGATATTTACACCAGGAAGGAGGCACCTTTCGTAGGTACAGCTGACCAGAGTATGCCTCGCCTGAAGCCAAACGAAAAGGCGGAGCCCGAAGAGGCTGTCAGCCAGTTTTGTTAGTGCTCAAACCATAACTCCAGGGAGCGAGGGTTCTCATCGTAACCAGTCATGCCAGATGGCATCTCTGCAGGCTGGTGACACCTTCAACCAAGTTCACTTGCCATCATGGACTTCCTAGCTGCTGACTGGATCCATCGTATCTCAGTATCTACACTGCTTTTACCAGACAGCCCATAATCTCTAAATCTCTACTCATTTGTGGCACTGTAAGCAGACCCAAATAGTGGAAGGATTTCCATGAGCTGTGCCACTCAAAAGCACACAGGTGTACTCCTTATTTTCAACTGAATGTCCTAAAGCTTATTTTCCTATCATGGAAAGATGGTGTCAATGTTAGGAAAACAAAGAAACAAGATTAATAAGGATAAATATTTGTATTTAGAAATGTTGACAGAAATGTTCGCCCAGCAGTCTTGGCAAAAAAGAACCATCGAAACACTATTGTGTCACATTAAATAATTATTGATTCTGCTCAAGTGTTTCAATATGAAAGCGAACAAAAATAGTAAGCTTTCACAGCTTTGATGGAAATGGTTGTTTCACTCCTACTACATGCATAAGAGTTCAAAATAGTGCTGGAAAATGGAAATTTAGGAATCGTATAATATATGAGCACTCCAGTAGATGGTTCCAGTTTTTCAAAGACAGCGAGGGGTGCCTGTTCGCCCACGGAAACGCAAAGACAGGTGTGTTTGAGATGAAAAGTGTAGAGATAATCCCACATCAGCCATGTGGGAGATTTAGTCTAGAATCTTGAAAGCAGAAATAAACAGTGCATTGTTCAATCTGTGCAGGTGGGTCAAAGCACGCCTGCCAGCAATTGTTTGCCAGGAGCAATTTTTTGTGGGGAAACGGAAAAAGAGGAAATGTGTCCAAACAAACAAGGGGGTGGGGCATTCGAGCCAAGTTGGGTGGCACTGCAATCACTGATCAAGACTTCGGGGAACACGGTGCGTCCTGTCCTTGGGGACCATGATGCAGCCCATCTTGGGGGCCACAGTGTGCCAGTTCTTGCCTCCAGATCAGATTCTGAACTCAGAATGAACTTTTGGAGCCAAACAAGCAATGGAGCTATAATCAATGGAAATGTCCGTAATCTGGCCGTGGAAAATAGCCCACCTGTCTTAAGACATTTTTGTCGATAAAAACTTTCTGTTTAAACAAGATAATGGAAAATATGCCTTCCAGTTAATAATCAGGGATGGACAGACAAGTCACAGGGGGACCCCCAAAGGAAGAATGTCATTCACAATTTGTAACCACTGGGTGAAGGGCATTAGGTTCGGCTGTGATAAAAATGACCCCCTTGTTTGTTTCGCTCTCAGGGGCCAGGTTATTTACTAGTTCCAAGAGTGAAGAAAGCTACATTGGGCTGCAGAACATTCTCCTGCAGAGGTCCACAGTTGCTGTACCTCAGCAGAACCTGCACAGGCCCTGCTCTCTCTGTGGTCTGACCTGGTGTTCCCCCGCCAACCAGTAAAGCAGGTCCTTAGGTACAGCCTTGAACACGAAAGTGTGAGAATGTGTGTGTTTACAATCGACCACAGCAGTCAGAGCTGGTAAAATCCATTTCAGGGGAGAAGGCGGACTGTCCCTTCAAGCTGATGGATTCCGTGTTAAGGCAGGGGCCAAGTCTAAGCATCCTTTTCAATGAAGCCCATTAGCGAGGTCTGCTGCCTACATTACGAGGGCTAACGTTGTCTTTGCTGTCACCTGTCAGGCTGTAGAAGTAGACATCATTCCATTTTTACACGAGATGTCACTGTCATAGACAGCAACAATGGAGGCATAGTCCAACTCAAGCAATTTTCTTTAAAAAAAAATCTCAGATTTCATCCTAAAAATTAAAGTCTCAAACTATATCATGCCAACAAAGCTCTTTATCGCAGCGTGTGGGCTTTCTCGTTCAATACATTTTCTCCACAGTACAATAATGATGCTTGCGTGAATGTTTCACCTTCGATGGGACTCTTTATTAAATGTGAAAATCTAACTAGCTGTAGAACAGCGATAAGGTAAGACCTGTCTGATACCTAATTTCATCTCCAGGAACTTTGGCAGTGATTGAGCCAGAGAACGTGAAAGGTGTATTTAGCGGCAGGAATAACAGACTTACACAACGAGGCAGTCTTGACTGAAGATCTACAGTCCATCTCTTTGAGAGATGTTCAGTGAGACTCCTGAATACCAGAACCTAGATGGTAAGACTGTGCGCCGGTGATAACAGGACCATAATCCAAAAGATAAAAATATGACACTATCTATCTGTCCAACAGTAAATGGATTAATATTGGGGGTTGTCAGGTTACTCTATCTACTGCTGAGACCCTGGGTTTCCACCTTCAGCTACCAAGTCGCATCATGTGAGGCAGCCTCAGAATTATAACATGTTTTTAGAGAGCCGTGTCACCACATACTCAGGTTGACCTGACCACCATTCGAGGCTCTGGGGATGAGCTTTTGGGGTTTGACACAGAGCAAATTCTAGTTACTTGGAGCTCTTTCCAAAATGTCGATGGTTTGGCTCAGAAGAGTATTTTTGTTGCAAGAGTGTCATGACCTTTTTTATGGAGCAATGACTTGCTTTTAAGAACGGGATTTAAAAGCGGTAAGGATATTTTTAACTACATGGCAGAAAGGGAATTCAGTTCACCACGTAGATACAGCAGATGGACTTTGGCACATGTTTATTTTTTTTCCCAGAAGACAATGTTTATGATGTAAATAAAAAAGGGAAAATTCTAAAAAAAAAAAAAAACTTGCTTAATAAAACCAAGTTCTGAGTAAAAGGCTACTGTGAGATTAGCATTTTTTCATAGCGATGCCATATCCACATAGCATCGGATGTATGGCTAAGTAACAGGCGGATTCTGTCAGTACGCTATCTGTTTAGCAAATGTTTTAACAACATGATTATATAACAATTCAACGAACAATGGAACTCTTAAGAACAGTCTTCCTGGATAGCAAAGTCCATATTTAAACCCCATGACTAATGAATATAAACAGTACAAAGTTGCTTGACTGCTGACTTGCGCTTTCAGGAACTCCTGTCGACCACGGGGTCGGACTCGAGCAGTGGGAGCCCTTGTCTTTGAGTCATCCTCTGCCGCTTTTCCAAAGCTTTGAGGCGAGACAGATTTCACGCAGTTGCTGCCAGGTGAACGCGTTGCTTGTTGTTCAGCCAGTGTTGGAAAGCACTTTTCCCTCAAGGGAAACATCCAGTACCTTTTGTTGTTATATAGTTTAAGTTTTTTGTCCTTTCTTTGTTTCCAGCCAGTCTTCACTTGGTCATAAGTACAGGGTCTTTATTGATTTTATAATGTGCTTAACAACTGTGAAATCACTGCTGAAGTCTCTTCTTCCAGCTCCCATTTAATGTTAATGTAATTAAAATGGTTGTACTCATCACTGTCTAAAATCAATGGCTGCCCCAGATTTTATATTCAGGTCATTCGTTTAAAAAAAAAAGCCATTTGAGAGTATCAGCCGGCATTTCTTTTGTGCACGACGGTCGACATTTTCTTTGGCTTGCAGTGATAATTGCAGCCCTGGAGCAGAAGATCACTGATCGAAACCTTAAGAGAACCGGACTCGACTAACTGATCTGAACGCCTACGACAGAACCCCGAGCAAAATGCTTTTCAAAAAAACTCTAAAGGGAGCCGCACGGTTCCCTAAAGAACACTGAAGGACCTCTGGTTCTCCCATAGGACATAGCTTCCAGCTCTCCCGATACTACTCATGCGTGGACTGGGCATCATATGGTGTCCCCCCCTTCCTCCCCTCGAGCCGGCTGACTCAGTCTGGCTCAGTCATTTCTACATACGGACAGCTGCAGCCTCGAACTGTGGTTCTCTGCAGGCTTCTAAGTCTGCGTGCTCAGCTGGATCTGCAGACATGCATGGACGGTACAGCCATACATGTGTTAAATCCCCACAAATATACGGTCTCCGCTGTCGCGCCCTCAAGGTTATAATTTTGCTCAGTGGCTGCTCCAGGGCATTCTGTCTCTGTTCCTTACGCTTGGAACCTGAATGCCGAATCTGCAAACCTGGGGCATCCAGAGTGAGCAGCAGTCAGAACCAGCCCAGTTGTGGTATCACTGGTCATGGGCCTTCTGGATGGCTGGGACCACCTGAGAGTCAACAGGCAGGCTGATGGGAGACTGATGACTCCCAACGAGGGGGGGCGTGGTGTGTTTTATAGTCTCCCTTGGGGGGCGGGGCCCAGTTCCTCTTCCCAGGTTATCTTTTTGAGGAAAGTGAGGGGAGACCCATGTGTCATCGGCATTAGCTTTTCCTTAAGTTCTATGTAGATGCTTCGGTAGGTACCAGTGCAGTTAGGCTGAGCTTCCAATGAGGCACCAGTAATGAGTGCAGTATACTTATGGGAATGAGAGCTATTATAAACAATGGAGAACTGATTGTCAGAAAAGCTATTTGAATTAATCACACCAAGAAAACAAAGCTGGAACTAAGTCCAAGTGAAACACACAGCCAGGCACACTGTAGTGCCAAGTGAGGCCGTTTCAATAGAACAGTCAGTGAAGACAGTGAGCAGGAGAGAGTCAGGAGTAGGATGGGTTAGGTGTGATCCTCCAGGAAGAGATGGTGAGGGACTCCGTATGCAGTTGGGTATAGCTACCTGATGCCAGATTACCTCCTCACATGATGGCTGACTGAGTGGTGGAGACCACCAGGGGGTCTTGCCGTTGTGTCTCTCACCCGTAACTGCCCACGGTCACCCAGGGCAGTTGTTACCAACTGCTTCTCCTGCCCACCGCCTCTGTGGGTGCGGGCCTTGTTCGTGTTAGGATTGGCAGCTGCGAAGTGCTGTCTATGGCAGCTGTCACAAGCCAAGTGAAATATAACCCGCCCAGCTGTGCCAGCTCGCTGCGTCGGCGAAGAACATGAGTCTGGGTAAGCAGGCACCTTTCTTCTACCTCACCATTTCAGAGCAGAGTACGCAGAGGACTCGAAAGATCATTTAATCTGCATCTTTTTTCCCCACAATGCACTGCAGATGAGAAAAGAATGATCCTCAGCCCCCTTGCATTTAATCTGTCGCCACGGCGACACTGTCTTGCGCAGGATAGTTAAGTGGCAGGGTGATTGCGTGTGTGTGTTTACAGAGAAGGACATCGAAATCAAATGGATAAGTCATTCTACATTTCATTTGATCAGAAGGTAGGAACATCACAAACCTGGTCTGCTTCTATCAGTTTGCAAGAGGTAATTAGCACTGCTGGAAATTTTTTTGAACTATATTACAAAGTGTTGTTATTAAATCAACATAACCTTCCTGTAATAACAATCAGCTTCACAGCTAACTGAAATTCTGCACTCATATAACATAAACAGCCCAAGTAGACGCTTTGACGAGGTCACAGTCCTGCAGGTCCTCAGACCCATCTCATACACACAAGCGGATTGATTGAGGCATCCTTGTTTCACGTCCTGTTACTCTGCTCCGTGTCCACATAAATTGTGCACAGAATTAATGATGATACTCCTGCTGTGTTCCCGGAGCAGAAATACTTGTGGGAAAAGTGAACAAAATCACTTATCATTTAAAAAACCTGCAGAAAGTCCAGCTGTATGATCCTGGACTGGAGAAGTGGAAGATGGATAGATGGAGGAGTGAACTGTTGTTATGGAAAGGTGCTAACGTTTGTCCACATTTACTGCATGCTGGCTCCTTCAGTGGGGAGAGCGCAGCTCTGGTCAAAAAGGGTAGGTTAGGTTACTTTATTATTATTATTATTATTATTATTATTATTATTATTGTGTGTGTGTGTGTGTGTGTGTGTGTGTGTGTGTGTGTGTGTAACAACAACCCCCCCAGCCTTCCTCATATTGCTCATGTGTTTGTCACAATAACAGGCAAAGCATGATCCACTTCTCCTTTCATTAGGGGCATCTGGGGGTGCAGAGGCACACTGAGCCAGACTATGTATTTGTAGTAAAATTCACCGCCCACATCCTCACCCACCTCAGTATACTAGTCTCTGAGCATGTTTACGGTCATATGACGTTCATTAGGCTCGTTCATTACGCAAGTACAAATATGTTGACTGGGGATGAAGTGTTAAAGCCCAGGGTTGCCCAGGGTTAACGCGTCATAGCTGTACCATTGTGGTGTGGCAACCCCACAACATGGACAATGCAGCTGTCAGGCCAACAATGTTGCACAACGTGACCAGCGTGACACTGAATAAGCGACGGCTCACGTTCGGAGGAGGGAGGGCAGGTTTTGTGGCGCATTCTTAGGAAGTCACTTTGAAAGAGGGAAAGGTAGTCATCATGTCACGGCTGGCCGACTTCTATTGTGTTTATCGATGACCTACTGAGAGACCGTGCAGCTGTTTGTTTAAGCGTGACATGTGATTCCAAGCCTCCGCGTTGCGTAACTTGAGCAGGCTTCATTTTACTTTTTCATCTTTTGGTATGACTCATTCATCGCTGACGATGGGTGTCTGTCTCCACAGTGCAGCTTGGCCTCCTTGCCTGACGGCACACACGCGTGAGAATGCATGCAGGTACCAGAACCATAGGTTAAGTTTAAATGTTTCTTGGCTGCCTTCTAATTTAGGTATAGAGGGCTCTATCTATCTGTCTGTCTGTCTGTCTGTTAGGAAGGCCAACCAACCCTCTAGCTTTGGAGAGTCATAGCCAGTTGAAGGTGTTCGCCTTTGCAGCGAACACATCTCACAATGCTGAAAAGACAATGAACCCAAGAGTATGGACACAATAGGCATGTTTCAAACACTAAGATACTCAGCAATACTCAGCATTGTGGCTATCAACTTAGCAGAAGCTTCATGCAACAGCTCAAAAAGTGAGCTAACACCCTTCGCAGACTTGTTCAAGCTGTGGGGAGGGATAGTACTGAAATAGTTAAAACAATGTCCAGTACCATGCCTGCTTCCATAAAGGGCAGCCTTACACTTTTATTACACGCAATGTAGACGAAAGCTCGCAGTCGGGATTTTAAATTGGTCTGAGTGCCGTTCGGTCTGGGCACTGACATCAGAGTCATAACCACTGCAATTAAATATAATCCTAGACTAGGGAAAGTAACAATTTGCACATTTGTTAGTCTGCTCTGCCGTGAATAAGTCATCGATGACATGTCCGTGTGGCTGTTGGATTCCCTCTTCGCAAAATGCACTGATCTGCAGACATTTACTTCTGACATATGAAATCCTCATTCCATGCCAAAGAGGAGAGCCTCACTCAGTCACACAAAAAGTTGGAAGCAAGGCACCTGCACACTTGCCTCTGAAGTGCTGCTGTTTACCACCAGTGAACAGTATCGCAATTCCGTTCTGCTCACACCGTCCATCACCAACTCTGAGACAAGCGATCAAGACAAGGATCTACAGTGAAGCCCATGAGCTTAACTAGAGTAGTTCCTTATTTGTGAAATTCTCTGCTGAGGATATAATTAGGGCACAGCGAAACATGCAAATATGGAGGACAATTCATAATGATTAACCACCCTAACTTGTAACAGTAGGGAACAGCTGAATAATAAATCATTTACTCTCCATGCGTGATTGCCCGTACCAAAACAAACAAGGTTAACCTAGTCTTCTTCACAAACATTGGACCAGTCCTTGGATCCTTCTGCGACATGAATGTCCATTTTGCGTACAGACACGATGATAATTAACGTGAAATAATCTGGCATGCACATTTCATCTAAAGGTCAGTGTGACTACAGTGGAAGTCACACACAGCCTCCCACACTCATAGGTGTTATGGACTGTCAGTCATCAGGCAGGCTACTGTACAAGACTCGAACCTGCCACCTGGGGGAGGCTTCTGCATGGGCCTGCTTTACCCATATGCTTCATACTTTGTTCCTTCTTTTTGCCAGGCAGTTCTGGGGAGCAGTATTGATTTCCTATTGCTAAGTGCATTCAAGGGTGGAAAGCCCTGTTGCAGACAGCGCATGGCTGGGAATGACCCTCAACTGCCCTCTACTTGTTCACCTACAGACCTCCACAGGCACATAACCATACATTTCAACAGAACACTGCTGATCTGTGCTGATTGATTTCATCTGGCTCATTTTTACTCAAATGCATTTCGCCAAAATAAGCCAAATCTAATTTAGAAATGGACTGTGGTTGTAGAGAGGCAGCCTGTTGGGGTAAAACACACACACACGTGAAACGGCATGAGAAAGTTCATCTAGGTGAAAGCAAGATCTGAGCTCAGAGCGAAGGGTCAGCCATCTTTCAGCACCCTTGGAATGCTGGGGGTTGTAGGCCTGGCCTAGAGGCTTAATAAGTGACATGGTTACCAGATCCCGAATCCACAGAGATACTCTACCACCACGGAGGCCCTGAGTATAACTGAGGCAGATCTGTCATAACTTACGTTGTAGAATCCTGACCGGTCATGTCATTTTTATTGGAAAGCGTCTGGTCAGGATGTGTGTGTATGATGCACGCTACGGCAACCCGCGGAGGACGATTCACGTGTCCTTCTTCACAGCAGGCCGATCGCTGGGATGTCCCCACCCTCGTGCCACTGCAGGGGAACATTAAAGTAGCTTCTCCACAGAAGGCTAAATCTTTTTCAAGCAGTCAGGTGGGTGGAAGTGGGCTGAACTTCAGAAGGTCAATAAACAGCAAAGGAGAGAGTCAGTGACATCGGCACACCTTCACAGTGTTACCAAACACAGCAGAGAGCCAAAATCGGGCCCTAAGGACTGAAACCAAATCAATCAATGAAAATCCCACAGAGATTAAAGGAGACCCTCGTGCTGTATATTCCGCTCTCGTCACACTGGGCACTCTTTTGGAAAATCTCAAAGCAAAGGCCACCACTTTTATGATACCTCTGCTGGTCGTTCATTCTTTCTGATATTGGCTTTTGATGCAGAGTTCGGCACAAGTCCTGCCGGTGTTCCCAGCTGATTTAAATGACACCTGATGGTTGGAGGGTGGGTGACTATGTGCCTGATGTGCACAAAATATCCAAAAATGAAAAGCGGAGGAACTTGAAACTGTTTAACAAAGTGACCCAGCTTCTCTGGTCAGGGCTCACTGCCGATTACTTGGTACCTGTCATAAAATTGCCACTTTGTTTTCGTATTTTGTGGCTGTGCTTTGGAATGAATCTCCTCCAGAGCTGTTTGTATTAATTATTTACCTTTATCAGATTTACTGTTACAGGACAGACTGTTGCCATCAAATGCTTTAGAAGTGTTTTGGCTGTTTCATCATGTTTTACTGTGTTGGTAATTACCTTTTAACCGATATTAAGGTACCAAGTAAAAAAAATAGTCAAAAAACGGAAAAACAGTTTTTCCCTCAGATAAGGGATAATAGTGTAATAGGACTCCAGCCTTTATCCAGAACCTCTTATCCAATGCAGGGTTATGGGGAGCCTGGAGCCTGTCCTAGGAATCACAAGGCACAGGGGAGGCAACACCCTGGCAGGGAACACCATGCTGGGACAGGGTATACAGGGTGCAGACTTTAATGGAAAATTAATGACCTGAGATAAAGCAGCCCCTGGAATCAGGAGCAGGAATGAAACCTGCAACCCTGGAGATATAAAGGCACTGGATTATCCACTGAGCTTCACATGACATCACGCCTTAAAATGACTTGATTCTGCTGTGACAAGATGGTAAAGATACTGTCTAAGCCGGTCCAGGCACGAATGGTCCAGCAGCCAGACCAGCCACTGAAAGCAGCAGGAAGACAAGGCTTTGGAATAGGAAACGATGTGAGGACAGTTAGAGAGTCAGAATATGCTGGTAAACGTCCCTATTTCAGAGGCGGACTGGACTTAAATGAATTATGTGACAATACAGGCTTTCTCTGCATGGGAGCCTGTGCCCTGGGGTTACTGTATCAAAAACAAACAAAGTGCATCATTTTAAATTCAGCATTAGGATGAGGAAGAAGCAGGACAGATTAAGCTAGTTAACCACGGTCAAGGTGTGTGGGAGCCTCACCCCCCACTTCTCATAAACACATAAACATTAGCCGCAGCAGAAGGGGCTGTCACTCAGCACAAGCCATACAGGACTCATGGGAGTGATGCTGCTCCAGAGAAAACTGTGGTGGCCAGGATCAAATGTCTGTCTGGCCGAGAACGCACTGTTCCCAATCAGCCTTGCACTAAAGAATCCTTGGTCAAAGATATCTGTAAATCAACCCCCCACCTCCCACTCTTTGTTTGAAAGCTCTGTGTTTTCCTCATGAAACAAACAAACAAACAAACAAATAAACAAATAGTGGCTGATTGCTGTTGTAGGATTTCACTCTCTCTATCCCTCTCTCTCACACACACACACACACACACACACACACACACCACTGAGAGGTCCCAAAACCATTTATCAAAGCTGCGTCGTTTTATCACTGAATGTGTACGGATCCGTTGCAGACCCTTTCTTGCAAAACAACCGTTCTATCACCGGCTTATCCGGGTGACGTGGAAAATGGAGGCAGCTGGCAGATCCACACGCGCTGAGAGGCGTTTTGAAAGCACACCCACACACATACATGTGCGGAGGTACACAGGCAACATGCCGGTCGTTTGAACAGCTGTACTGGGCCATTTATCTGGCCTGCAGGTAGCCCGTCAGCCCATGAATAATAGAATAGTAGAATAATTGAATTATTAAATGCATGTTTCATTCCCGCTTCCCTCCTGGGCTGAAAAGGACTCTGTATTCTCCTGTTTAAATGGAAATGCATTATGGGCTTGGTGCCTGACGCATGAAGAATGTAGAACAATAAGGATCTGAAAGATCTGAAATTTTCTGTCTTCAGCTCAGGCTACAGGCTGGCTTACTCTTCGCATTTTTTACTTTCCCTTAGAAAATTTAATTTCTGGATAAATATGGATATAGTTTCACCCAGTTACCCACCTTCGAAAACTGCGTCCCATTTTCACACTGTTGTCAATCAATCGGAATAACGAATTAGCATTGGAAAACGCATCGGCCCACGGAACGCCTGGCGAGGTTCAGCTGAAAACAAACATGGCGTCTACATCCTCAGTGGAGTGCCCTCTAGGCGGGCGGAGCCAGGTAGCTGCATCCAGGTACCGACGGACATATTTCAGCGACTCTCGGCTGTATCGTGTTGGGCTCCTGCGTGTCTCCGTATAACCACCTCATTACCCGGTGGGGTGAGCCTCTTGGAAGCCCCCTGCACCGCGTTCAAAGCCGAGATATCAATTCACAGCAGATGTGTCACAGGGTTTCCTGGTCATTATCAAAAGCCGCCTGTTTAAACAAGAGCATCTGCTACCCCGAACCACATCTGTGGAGCGTATGTGATCGACAACACACTGCAACCAGACCGACATTCCCCTTTTTGATTTGTTGATAAAAGAGGTCATATATTTACAGCTGTTTACATATTTTTGTTCTCTGCAATATGAAATGATAGAACTGAGAAATGAACAGACACTATATTTCTGGAAAGCTCCGGATTCCCATTAATTGTCACACAGCTACAACGTATAATATGCATTTGTGTGTGTGTGTGTGTGTGTGTGTGTGTGTGTGTGTGTGTGTGTGTGTGTGTGTGTGTGGCCTACTCTTATCCCAACCTAAACCTATTATGAGGTAATGGGTCAACCTGGCACCACTGACCACCAAACCCAGGTCTCTTGCAGTTCAAATCATTACAGATGGTGTCTCATCCTCTGGGTGTCTGTCATTTCAAACAGTTAGAACAATTAGCATAAATTACAGCGCTCCAGCACAGTGACCTCACATACGGTGAGTGACACTGATCTGCCTGTAGTATCGTGTGTCTCTTTGTGTGCATGTGCATGCGTTCCAGTGCCTCGCTGGAAACAGAACAACAGGAGAGAATGGAAGTAAAGGCAAGCAATGTCTGCTTAAGGTGATCTGAGTAGTGCTGAAGAACAGGTCAGCAGAGGTTCTCGGGGTGGGGGTCCTGTAGGTGGCACCATACTTTCTGTAGCAGATCAGTGAACCCCCATCCCAGACCGGCTTCAAATTATTATTATTATTGTTATTATTATTATGGAAACTGGCAGCCTTTCGGCAAGTTTGCACTCCAGCAACACATTATGAGTATCACTTTTACAGGAGCTTCTGCTGTGCCCAAGGAAACACAGCCAAGCTATAATATCCACAAAATAGAAAAAAAAAACAAGCTGAAAGTACGCCGCTTTTCCAGCAGATAACACCACCGCTGTTTATCTATCTCCGCGATCAATAGCATGGGTGTGGCCTTTCAGACACATAACCTGCAGTTCAGGCTGCGAATTTGTCCCGGGAGTCTGTTAAGAGCCTTAGGCGGTGATTCACACGTACCGTCGATGTGGGGGAGGGACAGGCTAAAGTCCAGTTCATAAACAACTGGAAATGGCAGGTCTGAAGCTGAAACTGTGTATGCAGCATTTTACAGAAAAAAAATCTCTGGAAAATACGACTGATTTCCTCCTCTCGTGCCACGCTGGCAGGAAAATTACGTACGGTTCCATATGGTCTCTTAAAACGCACCTCACATTTAAAAAGGAAAGAGCCAAGAAGCACAGTAAAGCTGGGATTTGTATGCTGTAAAGATTCCTGTAGCTCTACATCCAGTTGATACCAGTTCAGCGTTAAAAATGAGCGTCTGACGGAGGTATGAGGCTCCTGTTGAAAGAACGCGTTTCAAAACTCTTCCTTGCATTCCTTCCCTCATTCGCTCCTTCCTGTTTCCTGTTTAAACGCTCCATACAGCCACGGTTTACTGTACAGCAGTTCCCACAACACGCAGCACTGTATGTCGGCGATGGCAAACACGCAGGGGGATGAAATGTGAGCACGCTAACTATAAATAGACCCCCCAACACAGCGGAATATAAATAGTGGGAACACGGCGGCAGGGGGTTACATGGGCGTGTATCAGGAGTGGCCAGCCTCTGTCCAATACCCCCAGTACCGAGAAACACGGAAGCCCAGCATAACACAGGCAATATGACTCACAATCTCACAAATCAACAATGATAAATTTCACTGGGCCCAGCTGCTACGTGTCTCCTGTGACACAGATGAAAAACAGTGAAACAGTAGGACGGAAAGACCAGGAGAAGTCATAGGGGGGAGGGGTGGGTACTCCTCAGACCCCTGTTTCTGATACCGGGGTTTATGGCAGTTGGTGTGACCACCAGACTTGTCTCAAGAGCGCTGTAAATATTTTAACTGGTCGTTCTGGTAAGATAAGCTTGACAGAATTCAAGTCTCTGACTTATATGAGAAATCTAACTGCGAGAGATTAGATAGCCTCCTGGAAGGGGTGATAAAATGTTCCAAAATGAGCCGATTCAGCCAGCAGTTCTCAAACCTGGGATCCTTACATAACTGTGTGTGGGACCCCTTCGCGGGTGTGTGGGTGAGTGTGTGGGCATGCTGCTTCTATACACCTACATGCGATCTGTCGCCTCCCACTCCACGTTCAGCGCTGCTCTCACCTTGCAGTCACAAAAAATATCAGAACCCAACCGATCTGTGACTTTTAACACACAGCTCTTCACTTCCAGCATTTTGCACTGAGGAGACTCAAAAGTTCAGTGAGAAGGTTTTTCACGGGTCCCTCGTTCCAACCCTGAGGGACAACTGGATAATGGGAACTTGGGCTTGGCCTGGTGAGGAACCTTTCAGTTCAACCTAATGGAATTTCACCTAGGAGGATAACCTCTTAACTCAGCTCAGAATTACATCTCTGTCAGAGAGATTTGTTAAAATCAGGGGCTTACGTATGAGTCAACTCCAAAATCACCCTCATTGTGTATTCTATGCCTTATGATATAATTTCTTCTTATAGTTCTATGTCTTTGATTCAGTCAGCCAATTCCTTGGTGATAACTTATGGGCATTACTTTGCAGCTGACCAGGGGGGGGCTGTAGGTTAGCAGTGATGTTGTATTGGTGTGTGGAGGAATAGGATGATGGATTAATTTCACTGGACGAAAACAGCCTGCATCTCGCTGTCTCCAGAGTCGGTAAAAGTGTTACATCCGAGCGAGAACTTGGTCAGGTCTGGCTGCAGGCAGCACCCTGAAGTACTCCGGATATTTAAGTCTGTAGATCTTAAATTTCTTCATATTTGATGAAGTTTACCATGTACGGTGCTTGTGACTGGTCCAGCTTACAGAACAAAATATTAAATGCTGGAACATTCTTTAGCGTTTCATTAGCAGACCTGCGTGTGTCTGATGACATGACCTGCAGACACAGTCCAGATAAAACAGGCACTGTAATTAACAAAAGAGAATAACTGAGGTCAAAGGTTGGAAGCTAAATTATTATAACCTCATCCCAATTCTGAGTGTCTAAACTGGACAAAGACACCCAACACAGGCAACCCAGGGCCTTCAAGAATGAGAAGACAGATGGCTGTAAATTCTGTGATCAATTAAAACTTCTTAATAATTATATGCTGTGCATTGAATCGTTTAATTACAGACGAATTTCTTACTTCTGTGATGTTTATTTATTTTGCTTTTTTGATACAAACCCGTAACTGATTGTATCAAAGATGAACAGTTAGACGGAGATGAATCCCCACGAGGACAGAGAAATTCAGAAAGAAATAAGTGAAGTCACACAAGACAGAAGGTGTTTGTGGATCACTACGGGAATGTACAAAGATGGTGTTCATGTTTCCAGGTCCTCGCTGACACTGAGGTGGGCCGGCAGCTGTAATCCACTGAAAGCACAATTGTTAGTGAGGTTTTTCATGCACAGATAGATCAGAGCCAGGCTCTGTCCAGGGTGTTCCGCTGATACCAGGCAGAGGTGAGTTTTGGCCGGGGGGGGAGGGGGCATGACAGGAACGTGCAGTGCAGTACTCAAAGACGCTGATGGAGCCATGATGAGATGCTGAGCTTGGCAGGGATCTCAGAAGCTGACACAGACAGCGCCTCCCGCAGGCATGCTGTGAGTGCGTCAGGTGATGCATTCGATCCAGGTGGCTGGAGAGGCAGCCATTGAGTGGGGATTAGTTACTGCCCCAATCGCAGCTGGATCCACATCTCTCTCCCGGCCAACAGACGACAAAAGTAACGGTAGGTTCCTGTTT